>JAPKLW010003731.1:0-36678 GCA_026898455.1 Plectranthus barbatus
CAATTATCGAACTCAATTCTATCGGGCCTCAGGTTATTTGTTCATGGTTGTTCGGTTAGAATTGTTTTTGGACTAAATATTTCAACCCTAATTCACATTTTGATTCGAGTTAATCGATCACCTCATGGATTTTGGGCTAAATTGACATCTCTAATTATGGGTTACTCATAAATTATTCATAAGTGAATATGATATGGAGCACGATCCATAAGAACTAGGAGTCGAATCATATTGTTTTATCGCAGGTGGAGACCGGTTGGGGAGCCTCGTCCGTAGGCTAGAGTATTCGAGTTTTAATTTATTTATTTTTAGTATTTTGGTATTTAGATTTCAGTATCTTCCAAGATTAATTTTTTCTTATCTTTCATGTCTTTCATAGTTTGAGATATTTTAGGAATTGATTGTTTGGGATATTTATATAACCTATCTTGGATTATTGAAATTATTATTGAGAATAATATTTTGGAGCTTATTTTTGCTTGGACATGTTTAGTTGTGATCTTTTAGACAATTCTCTATAAGAATAAGAGATTAGATTTAATTATGAACTACTTTAATTTAATATTGTAACTTAAATTTATTTAATTGAGAGTATTTCAAATGCTCGTGTCATTTCACCTACAGTCGCCCATTTTTCATGGTGAAAGTCCTCCAATCTACTCTGCCAGCCGGATATGTGAACAATGGTGTGGTAGATTGTACTGTGCATTGTTCACACACATTATCCCCCCGAATTATTTTATGAAAATGGAGAATATTTACATAATATGAGAGGGGAAGATAATGTTGATGAGAAGGCAAGAAACCCAATTTATCTTGTTCAAAAAAATAAATGTAAACAAGTTATGTTAGGAAACTAGTTAAGTTTTGAATAAATGTCAAAAAGCTATTATTTCTGTGTATAGAATTTAGTTAGATTGAACTAGTCTTGGATTTGTAAACCTTATGAATTGAGTATTATAATAGTTTAGATCCAACCAACCTATAACTTGAAGACACGAGATCCAATCAAAGAAGTGATCAAGTTCAAATTGGAGTTAACAGATTAACTCCTTCAGTTATGAAGATATTGATGGGTTTTGTATACTGAAAGTATTTATTATAATGAGTATACAACGGTTTATTTCTCCTATCTGTTAACAATCTTACATGTATGAACAATGGTATCCTCTTGTCTCACCGATAGGGACGATCATACGGCGTGTTGTAGATCGCAGAAGACAGTATGATCACTTGACCTAGTGAGACATAAACCTGATCACAGCCGAGACAGCGTATGAGGATACGTCTGCCCGGATGGCTGCGGCATTGTCGGAATAAGTAGTCTGTCTTGGTTACTTGACATGCTGGTACGCAGGGGTGGCGTATTGATGGACCGCGGTGAGATATATTCGTCTGTCTGACATCAGCGGATATAAGATCTCGTTATATTGATTGAGTCCAAACCCTAACGAAGGTTCAGGGGTTTGCACGAGTTGACTGTTGCTTTGACTTGCCATGGTGGAGAGCCTAAGTAACGTGCTCGTATATCCGCATCTTGGGTAACAGCAGTTCGTGTAGTACCGCCTGAGACTGAGTTTAGGTAACCATATTCGAGTAATAGGATGGGGACATTTCCTGAGGAGCTCAATAACATTCATCGTGTCAAAGTCCTGCAGGCTGATTAAGTTCAGGCACGAGTGATAAGGTTTGAGTGGTACTACTCAGGAATAATAAGATATTAATTAATTGTAGTTAGAGCTTGTCAGAGGCTCCGATTAATTAATGAATGTCCGGTAACCTTAAATATGGGGATTCTTAATTAATGCAGCTCGTTCTCATAACGTGGTAATAAAGGGGTAGTTCAGTATTAATTTTGTGGTGAAAAAGAATTAATATTAATTAATTAATTGTGTCCTGAGTTGTGGACATGAGAATTAATTAATTTATAGGCCCACTTTATTAGTTGCATTAGGTACCAGAACTGGCCCAATTAAATATGCTGAAAAAGGGCCCAGTAGCCCATTAGGGATAAAACTCTGGTTCTATAAATAGACCATCCTCTCTGGAATCCCTAGACACTATTAAACACATTCAAATCAGTGGAACCCTAGAGGCAGAGAGAGATTGGTCGCCGGCGACGCCTGTAGAGGGGAGAAGAAGGGTTTTACTGCTCCGGCCTACAACACAGATCTGTGGAATCCTCACCAGTAGCAGATCTGAGCAGCATTGGGACACAGCCCTGAAGATCTAATCTGGAGAACATATTTCTCTTTTCTTCTCTCTTTGTTTTCGATTTTTTATAAGAAATTAGCTTGCTAATTTCTGCTTCCGCAGATTAAATCGAATCGCGTGGTTGAATTGAAGTTGGAAATTCAAACGTGAAAGATCGGTTCAGACACTACGGAATAACGGTAATTCCTCAATCCACAATTCTTCGAATTAAATTCATAGGAGCATGCTAGGTTTTATCATGTATTTAATTGTGCACAAAATCCATAAATTGATCCGGTTCAGTTTGGTTTTGGTGATTCGGTTTACGGGAAAACCCTACAATTGGTATCCGAGCCAGGTTCTTGATTTATGGCTCTTTTGTGTATAATTAAATTCGATATGCATGTATGTATGAATTTATTATTGTGGATGGTTTTTGTTCCTCATGACAACCCGTGTGATTCAGCCTGCGGTGGTTTATCCGTGTAGGGCTGAATTATTTTTGTAAAATCACGAGAAAATCTGTGATTAGTGTAGATTTGAAAATTATAATAGAATAGTTGTTTTGTAATTTTTCAATTTATGTAATTAGACAGGTCGAGAACGTAGAACGAAGATGGAGCCGGCGAAGGGCGACGCACGGCGGCGGCAGACGGCCGCGCGCGCGTGCGGTCGCGGGCGATGGCGCACGGCAGCGGCGCCAGGGGCCTGCGTGTAGGGTTTTCCCGTGAACCGAATCACCAAAACCAAACTGAACCGGATCGATTTATGGATATTGTGCACAATTAAAATCATAATAAACCCTAGCATGCTCCTATGAATTTAATACTGAGATTTGTGGATTTAGGGTTTACCGTAACTCCGTCGAGTCTGATCCAATCTTTTGCGTTTGAATTTCCACTTTCAATTCAACAACGCAATTCGATTGTTATCTGCGGAAGTAGAAATTAGATATCTAATTTCTAGAATAAAAATCGAAAATCAAAGAGGAAGAAAGAAATCTGTTCTCCAGATTAGATCTACAGATCTGTATCCCGGTGCTGATCAGATATACTACTGGTGAGGACTCCGTAGATCTGTGGCTTGAGCAGGACCCGAATTCAAAAATTCTCCTCCTTCCTTCTTCAGATCGGCGCCCACTCTCTCTCTCTAGGTTTAGGGTTTTTCAACTGTGTTACAACTTATGAGAGAGAGTTGTCTATTTATAGACCTAGGGTTGTAAACCCTAATGGGCTCCTGGGCACAATTCAGCACAACTTATAAGATCTCGTTATATTGATTGAGTTCAAACCCTAACGAAGGTTCAGGGGTTTGCACGAGTTGACTGTTGCTTTGACTTGCCATGGTGGAGAGCCTAAGTAACGTGATCGTATATCCGCATCTTGGGTAACAGCAGTTCGTGTAGTACCGCCTGAGACTGGGTTTAGGTTGATGGGTTTTGATTACTGAAAGCATTTATTATAATGAGTATACAACGGTTTATTTCTCCTATCTGTTAACAATCTTACATGTGTGAACAATGGTATCCTCTTGTCTCACCGATAGGGACGATCATACGGCGTGTTGTAGATCGCAGAAGATAGTATGATCACTTGACCTAATGAGACATAAACCTGATCACAGTTGAGACAGCGTATGAGGATACGTCTGTCCGGATGGCTGCGGCATTGTCGCGATAAATAGTCTGTCTTGGTTACTTGACATGCTGGTATGCAGAGGTGGCGTATTGATGGACCGCAGTGAGATGTATTCGTCTGTCTGACATCAGCAAATACAAGATCTTGTTATATTGATTGAGTCCAAACCCTAACGAAGGTTCAGGGGTTTGCACGGGTTGTCTTTTGCTTTGACTTGCCATGGTGGAGAGCCTAAGTAACGTGCTCGTATATCCGCATCTTGGGTAACAACAGTTCGTGTAGTATCGCCTGAGACTGGGTTTAGGTAACCATATCCGAGTAATAGGATGGGGACATTCCCTGAGGAGCTCAATAACATTCATCGTGCCAAAGTCCTGCAGGCTGATTAAGTTCAGGCACGAGTGATAAGGTTTGAGTGGTACTACTCAGGAATTATAAGATATTAATTAATTGTAGTTAGAGCTTGTCAGAGGCTCCAATTAATTAATGGATGTCTGGTAACCTTCAATATGGGGATTCTCAATTAATGCAGCCCGTTCTCATAACGTGGTAATAAAGGGGTAGGTCAATATTAATTCTGTGGTGAAAAAGAATTAATATTAATTAATTAATTGTGTCCTGGGTTGTGGACATGGGAATTAATTAATTTATAGGCCCACTTTATTATTTGCATTAGGTCCCAGGTCTGGCCCAAATTAAATATGCTGAATTGAGCCCAAAAAGGCCCATTAGGGTTTACAACCCTAGGTCTATAAATAGACTGCTTTCTCTCATAAGTTGTAAGACAGTTGAAACACACTAAACCTAGAGAGAGAGAGGGGCGCCGTTTTTGGAGAAGAAAAAGGAGGAGAATTTTGATTCTGGTCCTGCTCAGAATACAGATCTACGGAGTCCTCACCAGTAGTAGATCTGAACAACATTGGGTCACAGCCCTGAAGATCTGATCTGGAGAACAGAAATCCTATTTCTTTCTTTTCTTTATTTTTGATTTTATTTAAGAAATTAGGGTTCTAATTTCTGATTCCGCAGATAAAATCGAATTGCGTGGTTGAATTGGAATTTGGAATTCAAACGCAAAAGATCGGATCAGACTCGACGGAATAACGGTAATCCCTCAATCCACAATACTGGTTATTAAATTCATAGGAGCATGCTAGGGTTTTGTGAATTTAGATTATGAGCAATATCCATAAATCGATCCGGTTCAGTTTTGTTTTGGTGATTCGGTTCACGGAAAAACCCTACATAGGTAACCATATCCGAGTAATAGGATGGGGACATTCCCTGAGGAGCTCAATAACATTCATCGTGTCAAATTCCTGCAGGCTGATTAAGTTCATGCACGAGTGATAAGGTTTGAGTGGTACTACTCAGGAATAATAAGATATTAATTAATTGTAGTTAGAGCTTGTCAGATGCTCCGATTAATTAATGAATGTCCGGTAACCTTAAATATGGGGATTCTCAATTAATGCAGCCCGTTCTCATAACGTGGTTAAAAAGGGGTAGATCAGTATTAATTTTGTGGTTAAAAAGAATTAATATTAATTAATTAATTATGTCCTGAGTTGTGGACATGTGAATTAATTAATTTATAGGTCCAGTTTATTATTTGCATTAGGTCCCAGGACTGGCCCAATTAAATATGCTGAAAAAGGGTCTAGTAACCCATTAGGGATAAAACCCTGGGTCTATAAATAGACCATTCTCTTTGGAAACCCTAGACACTATTGAACACATTTAAATCAGTGAAACCCTAGAGGCAGAGAGAGAGTGGGCGGCGCCTGTAGAGGGGAGAAGAAGGGTTTTTTTGCTCCGGCCTACAACACAGATATGTGGAATCCTCACCAGTAGCATATCTAAGCAGCTTTGGGACATAGCCCTGAAGATCTAATCTGGAGAACAAATTTCTCTTTTCTTCTCTCTTTGTTTTCGATTTTTTCTAAGAAATTAGCTTGCTAATTTATGCTTCCGCAGATTAAATCGAATCGCATGGTTGAATTGAAGTTGGAAATTCAAACGCGAAAGATCGGTTCAGACACTACGGAATAACGGTAATTCCTCAATCCACAATTCTGCGAATTAAATTCATAGGAGCATGCTAGGTTTTATCATGTATTTAATTGTGCAAAAAATCCATAAATCGATCCGGTTCAGTTTGGTTTTGGTGATTCGATTCATGGGAAAACCTTACAGATATATCAATGATCAGTTGAAAAAGAAAGACCAGCTGATGGTTCAAATTCAAAAGAAACTTGCAGCTCAAAAAAGATGGTGGATGGACAAATTCAAATAGTAGATCAACTTATTACACTATTGTTGGGCTCAGATATGATTGGGCTACAACAAACTAAGCCCGGGTCCAGTAAGGATGACAACGATCCAAAAGGGCACACTCAAAGGAGCTCCATGACCTCCAAGTAGCGACCCCAACAGGGTTCAGGCCTAATGCAGAAAGCCACGATCCAAAGGGACGTACCCTAAGGAGCTAACAACCTCTAACGATGATCTCGGCCATCCCCCAAAGGGAGACGACCTACCAACGACCTCCTTGACCTACCCATCATCCGAAAAGAACACGACCCCATAGCAAAGAACCACGGGACCAACACCTACAACCTACTCGGGGGAAGCCAAGTGAATAAGGACCAGACTGCATACGGATCGGTGGACCGTTGAGGAACCCTAGCTGAACAACCTCCGAAAAGGTCGCAACCACCAACCTCCAAGTAAGGACCTCCGAAAAAATAGGAACTACCCCTGAATTCCCTACACAAGCTACGTGGGAGAGGCCAAGTGGATAAAGATCGGACTGCGTACGGATCAGAGGACCGTTGAGGAATCCTATCTAAACAATCTCCGAAAAGGACGCAATTTCCATCCTCCAGCAATGACCTCCACAAAGGACGTAGTTGTTAGCCTTCAACAACGACCTTCGAAAAGAACGCAACCGCTAACCTCCAGCAATGACCTCTGATAAAATATGAACTACCCCCGGAATTCTCTAAGGTTATAATGACTCATCTTGAACTATAAAAGAGGAGTCGGTATGTCATTTTGAGCACAAATTTTTCCTCTATTATACTTCTACTCTTCAAAATCTTAATATTCATGCTTTATTCTTCATAATCCAATCGCGTCATTTCATCATTCTTTAGCTATTTTCTCCTATTTCCTTTAAGTTCCAAGGGTCCTTGTGCGGACCCACATTTCTCGTAGTTTCGGACCCATGATTTGAGCCTGCAAGTAAGATCTACGGAGCTACTCGCACTTCCTAAGAGGAAGCCTCTAGCAGGCCCCACACTAGTCGGACTCACCCACGGGGACTCTGACCTACTGATAAGTTCATTATTTTGTTCACTTATCAATAAATTTTTAGGTTTATTTTATGTTTTTATATTATGTTTTAGGTATTTTATTAGCATAGTCTAGTTTTTATACTTTGTATGGTTTTTGTGGTGAGCTTTGCAGATTTTTAATGCTAAAACGGCTAAGTATGAAAATGGAGTATTTTGGCCGAGGTGTCTGTTTCGATCGACGCACTATCCATCGGTTGATGTGGAGATCCAGTAGGGGGAGGTAGGGGTGAGCAAAAAATCTAAAAACCGAATAACCAAACCAAACCAAAACAATTTGGTTATTTTAATTTTCGGTTCGATCCAGTTACTTTTTTTATTTTCGGTTCAGTAATTTTTTTACGAACCGAAATAACTGAAAATTCGAATTTATTTATAATATATATATAAATGTTAATTTTATATATGTAAATTAAAATACATAATTATTTTATTTACTAATACATAGCCTAATTCTAAAATATGGACTCACCCCAAACCACCAGTCGTCGTTCTCCCTCTCTTTTCTCACGCAGCCACCAACCCACCATTCGTCAGCCCCACCTCTCCCCCCATCGCACACGCTCGCCAGCTCTCTGTTATTGCACGTTGCTCTCTTACCCACGCTCGCCACTCGCCAACCCCACCTCCCCCTATCGCACACGCTAGCCAGCTCTTTATTCTCGCACATTGTCTCTTCTACACACAACCAGGTTCGTCACTTGCCAACCCTACATCCCCTTTCTGCACACACTCGTAGGTTCTTTGTTCTCGCACGCAACTCTTCTCCACGCAGCCACGTTCGCCGCCTATTTGCTCTCAATGGTTGCCGCTCTCTGCTCTCACATGCCCCTTTGCTCAAAGGTTCTTTTATTTCTCTCTAATGGAACCTTGTAATTTTTTTTCATGTTTTGTGTTCTCTTTTTATTAAATTAGATGGATGCAGATTTAACTTTATTTGTATTCTCTTTATCAATTTTTTTTCATGTTGTGTGTATTCATATTCTCTTTTGTTGTCAGCTTCTTACTTATTGAAATGTATAATTAATTTAGAAACACTTCAAATGTTAATGTGAAAAGCTTCGAGATATGAGAGTTTTTAATTAGTAATCTACCTTCACTATTTGTGTTTATTGTTGTTTTACTTACTATTTATAATGTTCAAATATCATCTATTCAAGAGGAGTGCATACAAGCAATTGGACATGATGGAGTTGGTGGTTCTTCCAATCCATTAACTCAATCAAAGAGTGAAGTTCCAGAAAAGAAAAAACGAAAAGATCGAAGGTATGGGATCATTTTGAGCATTTTATTGCTGAAGATGGTAATAAGAAAGCTAGATGCATTCATTGTAATAAAACGTATGCTAGTGATCCAAAAATAAATGGTACACGTTCACTACTAAATCACATGAATGTATGCAAAAAAAATACTCTGGAGCGCAGATCTTAAGCAAACTTTGTTGAATGTACAACCTAGTGGTTCATTGTTGAAGCTAAGTACTTGGAAATGTGATCAGGCCGCCACTAGGAAAGCTGTGGAAGAGATTATTATTATTGATGAGTTTCCTTTTAAGTTTGTGGAGAATAAAGGATTTAAGCGTCCTATGGCCATAGCTTGACCTAGATTTCAGATTCCATCTCGGTGGATCATTTCACGTGATTGTTTTCAGTTGTATATTGATGAAAAAACAATCTAAAAGCTATGTTAAAGAGTTCTTCCCAAAGAGTTTGCTTAACCACATATACATGGTCTTATATGCAATTAATGAATTGCATGTGTCTCATTGCCCACTATATTGATAATGATTGGAACTTACACAAAAATATCATCAATTTTTGTGCAATTTCTAGTCATAAAGGTAAAGATATTGGTTGAGAAATTGAGAAATGCTTGAATGAATTGAGACTACTTAGTTGGTAATGCTTCTTCGAAAATATGTGATCGGGGGACTAGCATTCGTAGTTGTGAATATCTTCAAATGAGATGCATTGCGCACATTATTAATTTTGTGGTACGTGAGGGATTGAAAGAGGTTGAATTATTAGTGGTGAGGGTTAGAAATCCTATAAGATATGTTAGGCAATCAACTGCGAGGATGAGGAAATTCAAAAAGTGTTGCGAACATGAGAGAGTCTCTGGCAAAAGCTCTTTATGCTTAGATGTTTGTACTTGTTGGAACTCAACTTATTTGATGTTGAATACAACATATTCTTTTTAAAAGGCATTCTATGAATTTGATATGCAAGATCCAAATTATAGATTGATCTAGAAAGTGCTAGGGTAGGGGTGCCTAAAATAGAAGATTGACAGAAAGTGAAAAGGATGATTGATTTTTTGAAAGTCTTTTATGAGATGACATGTAGAATCTCAGGATCTATTTATATGACGTCTAATGTATGTTTGCATGAGGTTTGCAAGTTGTATTTGTTGTTAATGCATGGATGAAGTGCAATGACACAGAATTGAGTGAAATGTCAAAGAGGATGAAACAAAAATTTGATAAGTATTGGGGAGATCCTGAAAAGATGAACAACCAGAACCAACGAAGATCGGAGATGTCCTGAAATCCATAGATTGAAATAATGCCATGCAGGAGGAATTGACTGAGTTGAAGCGCAACAATGTCTGGTATTTGGTGGACAGGCCAACCCATCAAGCTGTAACTGGAACAAAGTGGGTCTTCAAAAATAAGAGAGATGAAACAGGCAACATCGTGAGGAACAAAGCAAGACTGGTTGCAAAAGGCTATGCTCAATGTGAAGGGATCGATTTCGATGAGACTTTTGCTCCAGTTTCCAGACATGAAGTCATCATATTATTCTTAGCTTATGTCGCACATTACAACTTCACATTTTTTTTAGATGGATGTGAAGAGTGTGTTTCTGAATGGGGAGCTCAAAGAAGAAGTCTATATTGAACAGCTCCCAGGCTTTGAAGAAGGAAACCAAGTTTTCAAACTGAGAAAGGCTCTATATGGGTTGAAGCAGACACCCAGAGCTTGGTATGAGACTATGTCTCAGTTTCTTCTCAAGAATGGTTTCCAAAAGGGAAAGATTGACACAACCTTGTTCAGAACCAATGATGGAACTGACATTCTGTTAGTTCAAATCTATGTCGATGATATCATTTTCGGATGTAAGAACTTGAAGCTATGTGAGAATTTTGCCCAGTTGATGCAAAACAATTTCTAGATGATCATGATGGCAAACTGACTTATTTTCTTAGTCTTCAAGTTATTCAGTCTGAATGAGGAGTCTTCATCAACCAGAAGAAGTATACCAAGGACTTGATCAATAAGTTTTGTCCGGAGAAAACCCAGCCATTGAGGATTCCTATGAGCCCCAGTGCTCAAATCAATCTTGATGAAGAAGGAGAAGAAGTAAACCTGACGAGCTATAGAGGAATCATTGAATCTTTATTATATCTGACCGCAATTAGGTCGGATATCTCCTATGCTGTAGGCGTTTGTGCGAGATTTCAAGCAAATCCCAAGAATTATCACATGGATGCTGCAAAAAGGATTGTGAAATACCTCAATGTCATATCGAAGATTCCTTAAAGTATCAAGTAATCATTCAGTACGAGGAAACTTGGATTTAAGTTTCTCGGACTGAAACTGAGTCTGACAAGGGCAGGTACAAAGTACACTGCCAAAAGTAAAAAAGCAGAGCAGAGCAGTTAGAAGAATGACCATGATTGGACGACCCAATCTTTGTCTCTAATAGCTGGATCATTGAGTCTAACGGGCAGAAATTCGAGTCGTCCAACCCACCTATAAATAACTCAACACTTCAACAGGAAAAAGTACATGACTCTCGAGAAAAACTTAGCCAAAACTCTGTCGAACTGAAAAGTCAAAAGCTCTCAAAAGCTCACTGATCACTCTGTGTTATCTAAACACGAGGCTTAGCATTCTTGCTTAAGCTACTATTTTCGTACATTTGTATAAGTGCACGAGGCTCAAGCTTTTTAAGCTTAAGTTATCTTTCGGTGTTTATTACTTGAAAAGTAATAAATACAACAGTCAGTTTTTCACTCTGGATTACTGATTATCATGGACGTTTGCCAACAACCCTGAAGTTCTGGAAAGAACAGTAAACATCCACCATCCAAATTGAAGGTTGCGATGTGCGTCCTCACTTCAAGCTGAAGAAGGAAGCAGGCACAAGGAGTTTCTGGGTCAGTGCACTAGCAGACCGAAGGACGAAGGATTCCGACGGGTTAGTAATAGATCGTGAGAACGCTTGTAAACTGATCTTTAGTGAATTATCGGTTTGATTTCTGAAGAGTGGACGTAGGACTTTAATTCCGAACCACTATAATATCATGCATCATTTATTACTTTATTAAGTTTTTGCACTTTAAGTTTTCTTGCTTATTTGAAACCTCAGTTGCACACATTTTTACTCTGATTTCGGGAATAACATTGGTAATAGGGTTGACTGACTCGATGAACAATGAATATTTTTTTTGTAATGTTAGGAGCAAATGCAATTTTTAAGTATTGCGAAAGTTACTTATATTTTTATAGAGTCGATAAATTTATTTTTAAAGAAAATATATGTAAAAGAAAATTCAAGAAACTTGGGGCGCCAACCCTTACTCCGCCACTGGTAGCAGTCATAAATAAATGATATATGTAATGAGAAGTGGGAGTTCATAGAATTATTGAATAAGTAATAAATATGTGAGTAGGTGATATTAAAAAACTTCATTAACGGCGTACTTTAGCACATCCCACGGATATCCGCGCACGTTAGACATTTTTGTTGGTAATCATGGTTTAACGTTATGTTGTAAGAAGATTACAAGAATTCAAGAAAAAAGAAAAAAGCATAGCAAATTATACCAGTAGTCATCATTAGTCAATCTATTTTTCTGTTGCTTTATCTACTTAATCATGAATCATCTCTGTGAAAAACACCACAAACAAAAACTGAAATTTAAAGGCCCATTTTTGGTTGATACTCCTATAAATTTCTCTTTAAAATATAGACCATACGAAGATCTCCAGAAGAAACATTCCCTTAAAATCTCCCTCTCTCCAAGAAAACTGCTGAAACCCATGTATTATTATATGTCTATGCGTTGAGAGAGAGAAATGGAGCAGAAGTAGCTGAAGGTGAGGGAGAGTATATAGTGGGAGATGGCGAGAGGCGATTGGGGGGTCAGTGGGAAGTGTTCTTACAAGAGGGCTACTCTCATACTGTGTTGCATCAACGTTGTAGTAGCTGTCTATGTGCTCCATTCTCTTTATGCTTCTCTCTACATTTACCCCCTCGGCGACACCCAAACCAGTAAGAACTGAGTTCCAGTTTTCATTTTTATGAGATTCCTCGTTTGCCCTTTTCTTAGTTCTGCATATTCTTGAAGATACTTTTTGTAATCTTTTGTTATTTTAGGGCCTGCTAAATTTAGAATCTTGAAGTGATATTCTTAGTTTCCACTTTGCTGATTATTTGTTTTCTCACTAGTATGCAAGTTTTGTTGTTTCCTAAGAATACAAATGTGTATTCTTGGTTTGATTGTGGCTTTACATGAGTAGCTTCTTGATTTGGATGAAGTAAGTCCATTGGTTGATTTTTGCTTTAACTTTTGCTAAAATGGGTTGGAATGTACACGTGTTGTGTTCTTGCAGCTTTCAGGTACACCTTAGACCAGATTAGGAAAATGGGAGAGTCGAATCAAATTCGAAAAGCAGCAGAACCTACAAGGCTCATAGAGATGGTGAGATGACTCATACTTGTTGGTTTCATGAAGTAGTAATGGATAATTTGGTTGGTTACTATGAATTTGAACTGTATTTATGAGCAAGAATATCTTTTCTTATGTTTGAAGGTGATTCAACTTAAGAAAAAAGTTGCGAGGGAAGAAAGAGTGGAGCTGCCAATGCATTTGAGGCAAAAGCTAATAGATGAGATTCTTGATCGGTTGAGAAGCTTGGATGGTGCTGTTAATACAACAGAGCAACAAGGTGGGTGCCAATTGATTCTGATATATTGTCTGAACTCACCTTCACATTTGCTATATTGGTTTGTGGCATTCTATATTTATACATGTATATGTATACATATATTTTCTTGTAGCAAATACAGAACTGGAAAAGGATGCTTTCATTATATTCCTATAGTGATTTAGAGGGTGTAGAATGTATACTAGCTGAGAGATGAGCAGGGAGGACGAATTATGCTGTGTTTGGATTTCGTATCTTCTTGTGGAATTTTCAGATTTGAAGTGGTTATGGGATTCTTGTGAATAATTAGTAAGCAAATTCATGAACAGTGTAAAGCCCAAGGATGCATATGATTATAGCTTTCCTCTTAAAACTCTCATTAGGTTCATGCATGAGTTAATAGAGGCCATAAAATAAATCTTCTTCATACAGTTATATGATCTGAATAAGCTATTGGAAAGTAGAACTGGGTATCTTGCTCTATAATTTCTCATTATATAGCTCTTGTATAGCTTCTTTGCAGTAGCCTGAGATAGATATTTCTAGCTGGTTAAACATGAAGGGTGTTTTGCATTGTTTGGTCAGAGGTCGAGGCTCCGGTATACAGAGAGTGAAGGCTCACCTTCTCGAGGAGGATTGGTGAAAGCACTTCGCCCTTTCTGTATAATACATTCAGCCTGCTTTTGTTTTTAACCTCATTGGATTATTTGAGTTGACATGAAAAAAAGCCGTAGGAGCTCGACGAGTTTATTTTGGATTTGAAACTCCTAGATCCATGAGTGAGTTTTGTTATCTCCATATCTGCCAAAATTTGGTGATAACCTCTCCCTTTTAAAGCTCCCTCTATCTACTAAGGTCCAGTTTCAGCCTTCGGACCCCAACAAAACGCGCGTGTGAATGTTTTGTTCTAGTGAATCAGTGAATGATCATTGCTATGAAATCATAAGAGAACTTGTCCATAGAAGTTGTCTGATCAGAACAAGATAATATGCATTTGCTGTTAGAAGCTTGTTTTTCTTGGTCTGCTTTATGATTTGAGTTCCTGCTAATCCATTCGAGCTTTCGATGCCTGCTCTTGATCATGGTCAGTGGCTGTTGGAGCCTGGCGCAGAGAGAAGCTCGAGGAAGCTCGGAAACTCAGCCTGGGGGAAACATCAAATTCAACCATCTTGCCAGAGGAAGCAGGTATGTATCATCAATCAATCAGTCTGAATTTCCTTCAGTTATTGTAGCATCAGATTAGATTCTTCTGTTCACTGTGATTCCAAGCAGGCATCGTTGAAACGGCCTTGAGCTCGGATTGGATCGAGTTTAAGGAAGAGATCGGTCTCTGGATCCCGACATCAGTAATAAACAGAGAACACAATGACAAGCCTGAAGAGGAAGAGGACTATGGTATGACTGACTGATCCTTCCTAGATAGCTGCAAATGCATCACTGCTTCTTCTGCTAAGACTCAATCCCAAATATTCTCAGACAAAGAGACCTTACCGGGGAGGCAGCTCCCTCCCGAATGCAACACCGAACTTCATACCGATTATGGTGGTGCTGCCCTCAGATGGGGGCTCACACACCACAAGGAGTCAGCATATGATTGTTGTATGGCATGTTTGGATCAGGCGCGACGAGCTAAACCCGGCCAAAGGAAGTGCAACATATGGGTGTACTGTCCATCTGAGACTGGATGCTACTCTCCTGATATTTACCAGCATAAGTATCGAGAATGCTGGCTCAAACATGTAAGCTTGCCTCAACCAAATTCTCATCTTCAGCAGTTTACTTCGGAAAAAATGACTCCCTTCCCAACACTCTTGCCTAGGGGTGAGCGAGAAACCGAACCGAACCGAAAAAAATTCGGTTATTTTGGTTCAGTCGGTTAATTATTTTTTCAATATTTCGATTTTTGGTTCGATTATTTTTTTTTCCGGACCAAAATAACAGAATAACAAAATTTATATATATAATATTAATAAATATTTAATATAAATATATAATTTTTATTTTTTATTTTAAATTTTATTAATTTATATTAAAATTTGGTTATAATCAAAATAACCAAAAACTGAATAAGAATTTTGGTTTGGTTATTTCGGTAATTCGGTTCGGTTATTTTACAGGTCAAAATCGAACCGAATAATTGAATACTCACCCTTATTGCTGTTTGCGTTGCAGTCGGAGACACCTCAGCTGAACTTCAAGGACACGTATTCGGAAGCTTATCGGAATGCGCATTCACGAGCTCCGGTGGTCGTCCCGTGGGTGTCAGGAGTAGTCAGCGTGTAGACATGGAGGTTACAGCTGCAAATCTTTGTCTGTGGAAGCTTCAGAGCTCTTGAATCCTCCCTCTGCAACTCCAATGGTAGTTTGTTGGCTTCAATTCAAATTGGAATCTTTGTTTGTGTGTTTTTAGTTGAAGCATTGTTTTTTGGTTTCACTAGTGAGTGTAGTAGTAGTTTAATATTTGTTGTATTATTTTTCACACTAGAACTTTACCCTAAAGCATCTAAATATAAAATGATAGTATCTGCTTATGATTCAATTTTTTGTTCATTCTTTGAAAAAAAAGAAATTGTTTCGCATTTTAAAAACTTCAAAACCCATCATAATCTATACGTAATAGACTAGTCAATCTAAATATGGAGAATATGTTATTTTACTAAAACTTGAACATGTTCCTAATTCATGATTAAATATTTTATTTATGTACTAAAAACTATTTACACTATCAATTGTAACTTAAAACTTAATTAATAAATATGATGTAAATTTTACTAGTAAATTTTAGTAACAAATTATGATAAAAAAAAAAATACTAATAAAAAATTAATCGGTTACCTCTTGGGCGAATTAATCGGTTATGTTAGGCTCAACTTTTATTGTTGGGTATGAGATAATTCTGGATTATATTTTTTTGTGCTTAAACATTTTGATTTTGATTTGTTTTTTTTTATTCGGATTAATCAGATCTACCTTCAAATTTCGGATTAATGTGAGATTTGGGTTGGTCTAAGCAGAAATCTCAATGCCAAAATTTTAATCACATACAATAAAATACGATTAACGAACATAAAACGACACAATACACATAAATAAAATAAAATAATACCAATAAGGAGAGTAAACAAAGTGACAAACAGAGTGTTTCTTTATTGATATTATTTTATAGATTTGATTTTAAATTCATAATTTATATATTTATAAAATGGCACACTCATTTGTCATTTTGTTTATAGATAAATTATGGATTTAAGGTTACATAATTTTATAGATTTAATTTTAAATTATCTATAAAATTATGGAACCAATTCAACCTAGCTAACATTCGAATATTAATTCTCTATCTTCCTACTTATATTTTTAAGAATAAAAATAATAATAATGTTGATTATAATAATAAAAAAATGATGATGGAATGCTGAGCTGCCGCAGTTTTCCTGTCGTGAAATGATTTATGAGTTATTGGCAACTGATAATGACAGATGTGACTAAAGCTGTATTTGAATCAAATTAAAATTATAAGCGTGGTATTCAAACTCAGATTCGATAAAAATTCCTTTGATTTTATTTAGTAAAGTTTGTTTATAAACAAATCAAATTTAGATTTTATAGTATTCTATTAATGAGCAAGTTTGTTAACTAAAATTAATAAGAAATATAAAATAATTAATTTATAAAAGTAATATTTTCTTGATTTAAGTAATAAAATTGATAAATCTTTCTAATCATTAGAAAAAATTGAACTTAGCATGAAATGAGTATCAATTATGGAATAAATCACTTTTTTTAACAGGATAAAAATATATATTTCAAATTTATTCTAAATTTAGAAAGTTCATTTAAACTCGACTAAATTTCAATTAAATTTGTGAAGTTCAAAATTCGATAAAAAATTCAAAACTCAACACTGAATTGAACAATCAAACTTGAGCATGATACTATTCAGTTCGACTTGGTTCGTGTACACTTCTAGATGTGACCTCGCGTGCAGCCAACAAAATAATATATATGCCACCCAAAATATTAAGAAAATCATTAAATTTATCCAAGATTTTTTATTTTACGAAATTTAATCACAATATTTTTATTTAAGATTTTTTATCTCACATATTTATTATGATTTTTATTTTTAATTTGATCTTACGTATATATTTTTTATTTTATCAAAAGAAAAATCTTATATTAAAATAAGATTTACTAACGAAAAAAAAATGTATAAAAAACCCAAACAAATATTTCAAATAAAATAATTTGACTAAATATAAATTTGGAATATGAGTTCTAACGGTAAATATTTTCTGGAATAAAAATACTTCTCCCTGTAGAACATAATGTATAGAAAACACAGCACACATCTCGAAATCCATAAAGAAATCCAAGCCCTTAAACCCCAACTCCAACGTCCGTGAAATCCGAGAAGATAACGCCAAATTGTTGCAGAGAGAGAGGGGAAGGGATGAAATTTGTTGTAAAGGTTCCACTTCTTTTACTCTTTTCTCCGCTTGAGATGATTTTTTCCAGCATCTTGTATGGTTTTAGATAACACATCTTGATGCGTTTATATTTCGATTTGAAGCCATGTTTGTTCTTTTATCTTGCAGCTGATTTCTAATCGAGCTTTTCTGGGAGTATTCTTGAAATCTATGAGCTTGAGTTGATTGTTTAGGGTTTACGATTATTTCTAATTGAATGCCTTTCCTCATTCACAATTAGGGAAATTTGTCTGTTGATAAAACTGATGTGACTGAGGAGGGTTTGTGATTTGAAGAGGTGTAGGGCTTTCTTGAATGGTTTTGTTTTGTTTTTTTTGTTTCCTCATATATATCCATATCATTCTGCTTGAAGTATTTGGTTGATCTTGATCTTGATCTTGACATAAACCTAATTGCATTCTAGCTCTATCACAATATGCCTTACAGAAAATGGAACTGATTTTTATTGAAAATCGGACTCTGCAGGTTTGGAGTGATCTTGGTTGTTAATCATTTAAGAGTTTTTGATCCCTAGTTCTGTCATCTCCTCCATGGGTTTCTTTTTCTGTCAGTGAAGACATTGCTGGATAATTTATGCTGGCCGGAAGCACGGCAAGGTTCTAGCTTGTCTGAAACTAAGTGGATCAGTTTTGTGCCAACTGAACTCTATTGAGGCATTACCAAACTGAATCCATTTACTTTCAGATTATTCATATAATTCGTAATGTCTTCATCTAGCTCTGACATAGAAGATTTTGAAGATGAGGAGGAAATGGAGGAGTTTTGGGATCAATATATTTTGAATAATCCTCTTTATCGACAGTTGCAGCAACTAGTGTCCGAGCTTCAAACAGAGATGACCAGAAAGGATATACTTCGAGATCGGGCTGCAGCGCACAAACGCTTGATGAAAGATTATTTTGTTGAGAATCCAGTCTGGGATCCCAGTGTCTTTCGCTGGCGTTTTAGGATGCAGAAATCTTTATTCATGCGGATTGTCAATGCCCTTGAAGCGCATGACCCTTATTTTCAACAGAGAGCTAATGCTAAGGGGAGAAAGGGATTCAGTGCGCTCCAAAAATGCACAAGTGCCATAACGCAATTGGCATATGGTGGTCCAGCGGACCAATTTGATGAGTACCTCCGCATCTCAGAATGCATTGCCATTAAATGCTTACGACACTTTTGCCGAGGGGTAATTGAGGTGTTTGGTAGATGGTACTTGAGAAAGCCAACTATTGATGACCAACGACGTCTGATGCAAATGCATGAACAAAGGCATGGATTTCCCGGAATGCTTGGGAGTCTTGATTGCATGCACTGGACTTGGAAAAATTGTCATGATGCATGGAAAAGACAATTTATCGGTGGTGATCATGGAGTTCCAACGATAATACTAGAGGCGGTCGCATCTCAAGATCTGTGGATCTGGCATGCTTTCTTTGGAGTAGTCGGTTCAAACAACAACATCAACTCCCTTAACCAAACTCTACTATTCACAGACTCTTTACAATGTGTGGCGCCGTTTGTCCCGTTCACAGCAAATGAGACACAATATTCGCAGGGGTATTATTTAACCGACGATATATATCCTGAATACCCACTCTTTGTAAAGAGCTTCCAATATCCTCAGGATGCAAAGAGGCAAAAATTCAAGCAAATGCAAGAAGCTGCGAGGAAGGATGTTGAACGAGCATTTGGGGTTCTTCAAGCTCGTTGGACAATGATCAAAGGACCGAAGCTCTTATGGTATAGAGAAAATTTCACGGATATTATATATGCTTGCATTATTTTGCATAATATGATTGTGGAGGACGAGGGGGAAATGGCGAGTGAATGGATCGAAGAAGGATCAAGCGCAACCGCCGAGAGTATTGAAGAAATCAATCAAGGTGCAACTCGAGGATTTGATCGGTACATTAATAGAGGTGTTAATTTACGTGACAAGAATATTCATCATCAACTTCAAATCGACCTTGTCGAGCACATCTGGAATCATTTCGGGGTTGATGAGTGATTTATATATACCTTGTTTTGATATCTATTAAAATATCCTTTAGTTTGAAGTGCATCTTGATCAATATCTATAATCTATTAATGTATCTCGTTTTGGTTTAACTGAATTTTGTTATTCAAAATTGATGGAACATTATTATTTAATAAATTCAATTTTATTTTCACTAGATTAACTAATTTTTTTATTTATAAAATTTAACCTGTTTTAATTAATTAATATTAATCAAAACTAAATTAAATGACACTTATAAAATAAAAATAGGTAAAAATGAATGAATATTAAAATAATAAAAGTAATAATGAAATCAAATTAATCAAAACTAAATTAAATGACACTTATAAAATAAAAATAGGTAAAAATGAATGAATATTAAAATAATAAAAGTAATAATGAAATCAAACGCGAATGTTCTTTAAAAAAATTGTGAACAGCCTCTATGTTTAACATATGATGATGAAATATTATAATTATCAAGTATAAAAAAATTATGATGAAATGATGAGCTGCTACAATTTTCATGTCTTAAAATGA
Organism: Plectranthus barbatus; assembly: GCA_026898455.1. NCBI lineage: Eukaryota > Viridiplantae > Streptophyta > Magnoliopsida > Lamiales > Lamiaceae > Plectranthus > Plectranthus barbatus. The sequence goes on from JAPKLW010003731.1 coordinate 20,139, forward strand.
TTTATGAGTTATCTTCAACAGATAATGAAAGATGTGACCTCACCTCACCGCCAACAAATTAATATGTATTCCACCCAAAATATATATTCAAAAATCATTATTTTTATTTGGCGAAATCTTATTATAGAGTTTTTTTTACCACTTTTTAATTTCATTAAGTAATTCTATTTCAAGTGTTTTCTATTAATATTTTTTAATTCGTACTCTTTTTATTTTATAAAAAAAAATTATCGCACATTTAAAATAAAATTTACTGATGAAAAAAAAATGTATGATAAACAATCCTAATGAAAAATATTTAGTATGAAGTTGTTTGACTAAATACAAATCTTTAAATAAAAGTTGTAACTCAAAATACTTTTCATAAAATTTACTTCCTCCTTCCCAAATAAATTGTCTACATTTCCTTTTTCGTCTGTCCCACAATATTAGTTCACTTTCTTAAAATAGCAAATTCTCTATACTCATCAATAAAATATTCATCACATTAACTCTCACTACCACTCAATACATTGGTTATCGTACCGGATCAAATGTAGACAATTTGACCGGGAAGGAGGGAGTATTAAAATAAAGATTTTTGGAATAAAATTTATAGAAAACACAACACACATCTCGAAATCCAAGTCCTTAAACCCCAACTGCAATGCCCGTGAAATCCAAGAAGATAAAGCCAAATTGTTGCAGAGAGAGAGGGGAAGGGATGAAATTTGTTGTAAAGGTTCCATTTTTTTTCACTCTTTTCTCCGCTTGAGATTATTTCTTCCAGCATCTTGTATGGTTGTAGATGATATATCTTGATGCGTTTATTTTTCTGTTTGAAGCCTTGTTTCTTCTTAATCTTGTAGTGATTTCTAATTGAGCTTTTCTGGGAGTATTGTTTAAATCTATCAGCAACTTAAAACCTTTTTTTCATTCACAATATGGGAAATTTATCTGTTGATAAAACTGATGACGGGCGTGTTTATCTTCTTGGCAAGATATTTTGTGGTTGGAAATTCTTTTTTCACTTTTTCTGTGTGAGGAAAAATGTGTTGAACTTGAAGTTTAATTTGAGATTGGAAAGTGGTGAAGTTTGCAATATATTCATGTGAATAATGGGGGTTTGTGATTGAAGAGGTGCAGGGCTTTCTTGAATGGTTTTGTTTTTTATTTCCTCATATCCATATCATTCTGCTTGTGTTCGATTTAATTCCTGAATAAGCAAGGTATTAGAAGCTTATGATTGGTATTACTTTCGTATAAATCGTATCCGTTGCTTGAAGTATTTGGTTGATTTTGACATAAACCTAATTGCATTCTAGCTCTATCACAATATGCCTTGCTGAAAATGGAACTGATTTTTGTCGAAAATCGGACTCTGCAGGTTAGGAGTGATCTGGTTCTTAATCATTTAAGAGTTTTTCCCTAGTTCTGTCATCATCTCAACGAGTTTCTTTTTCGGTCAGTGAAAGCACGGCAAGGTTCTAGCTTGTCTGAAACTTAGTGGATCAGTTTTCTGTTCTGAAAGATGAGCTGTGGGGAACGAAAGCATCATCCGTGGAGCGTGTTTGATGGCGTTAAGACTATCTCCATTGCTCCCGAGCCACTCATGGCTGAGATTGATTCTGCCATTGCTGCTCTTGAGTATGCTCGTGCTGCAGTCTTCTCGCAGTCTCCTGATCCTGCTTCAAAGACCAAAAATGCTCGAATAGCTGATGAAGCTTACAAAGCTGGAATGGCATCCATGGCTGCAGGGAGGGTCGACGAGGCTGTTATCTCGTTAAACATTGCTCTCTCCAAGTGCCCACCTGAAAAGACTTCTGCTATTGCTAAAATCCAGTCTCTGATTTCTCTCACATCCGGCCAGCTCAAGAAGTCTTCTAATTGATTCGATCATATAATAGCATACTTCCACACTGTTCTGTATATTTCACATTTATCAAAATCTTTCTTCTCTTACAACTTTTGTCCAGCTTCTTCTTAACCATTAAGTTCCTAAACCTAAACTTACGCGGTAAGTAGGTTCTCATATTCTTTCTCACAGAAAAAAACCCGCGTCTTATCTTGGTGGAGATTAATGGAGTCACAGACATTTTCTGCTTGCTTTCTTCTAGACGTGGAGCAATGTCCGAGTCCTGAGCCAGCTTTGAAACGGTATATTCCTTTCTCCTCTGCAGTTGTTGATGCGAAAATGATTTTGTGAATTTGAACTCTTGTGGATGTCCTTATGATTACCTCGAATATTTTCGAGTCATAAACTCATGGATGCCCCTGCATGTGATGCTTAGACATACACTTTGATGAAAATGAATATTTATCATGAATGCAGTAGATTTCTGGTAAACTTTTTCTATCTGCTTTTTTAACTTTTGCTTCACCCCAAAGACTGAAAATGGAATACGGTGAGGGGCCAGTGTCATTGAAAAGACTCATAATCAGACATGTAAATAAACTTCAAATACATATGTGCGTGTGTTTGTGTATATATATATAACATATGTATATGTATGTATATAAATCTTCATTTACAAAACAATCAACACATTCGTTCATTCATTCATTCATTATGTTTGATCAAAGTCCTCGGATCAGATGCAAATTCCTCTCTTCTTCTTCCCTGAAAGATGCATTTTCGAAATGCCACCTTTTCCCAGGGCAACTCTCAGTGTCGAGCTCTGAAGCAGGAGAAGCAGCCATCGATTTTGATGAGGAAGACGAAGTAAGTGACACCATCGCGTGCTCTACGTTTTCATCTTTCTGTCTTGCTGATGAACTCTGAATTATGGTGATGCAGGTGTTTGTTTCAGCAATCATAAGCAAATACATGGAGTCCAAATGCAAGCGCAAATCTGCCATTGGGGTGGAGACCTTCAGATGGGCTCTATCTCCAGAACACTTCCTGCTTACGCGAAAACCCGCCGGCTCGGGAGGAAGTGGGGAGGAGTGTTCATCTGCAGTCAGCCGGCTTTCCAGATGCTCTAGCGCCACCAGCTATGATGCATTTTTCTCTGTCAAGACGCGTTTTTCCCGATCCTCGAGCTTGAACAAGATTGATTTTCAAGATTTCGGAAAGCGATCTGCTCTTATGCTAGAGCTTTTCCACTGCGAAGGGTGGCCATTTGGCCTTTGCAAGCAGGCGTTTCTGCTACCTCCCCTGCCGAAGTCGCCGCCGGATTCTTGGTCGTGGAGAAAGAGCGGTGGAAATGGAATGGCCAAGATGCATGGATGAATGAACTGTGGTCTGATTTTTCATTGTTTGTCACGTTCTGTATTTTGTTTTATCACTATACTGTATATTTGAAGTAGTAAAAGATGACTTCTTATCGTGTAGTGATGAAATAAAATAAACATAAAGAATTCATATCCATTCACTAACCTATCAACATTATCAACACAATCACAAAGCATGACCAAGAACTATCCATTTTATTAACCATCCTCTCTTTCACATTCCAAGCAAATGGCTTCAACAGAGAATGAGCCCGAGCTCGAATTCGAGTTCCTTCCATACATCAGAGTCTACAAAAATGGCAGTGTTGAAAGGCTGAAGGGAACGGACATCATTCCGGCAAGCACGGATCCCGACACCGGTGTTCTGTCGAAGGATGTCACGAACATCATCCCGGAGACAGAAGTCTATGTGAGAATCTATCTCCCTAAACTCAGCAACGACAACCAGAAACTCCCTCTTCTGGTATACTACCATGGTGGAGCTTTCCTTGTGCAGACGCCATCTTCTGCAGAATACCACAACTACCTCAACGCCCTCGTGGCCGAGTCCCAAGTCATTGCCGTCTCTGTGCATTACAGAAGGGCTCCTGAGCATCATCTTCCAGCTGGGTACGAGGATTCTTGGGCTGCATTACACTGGGTGGCTTCTCATCGCAACGGTGATGGCCCCGAGGCCACGCTGAACCGCCACGCCGATTTCCAGCGCCTCTTTTTGGCTGGTGACAGCGCAGGTGGGAACATAGTTCACAACCTGGCTATGGCTGCAGGGAATCCTGAAGCAGGGTTAAATGTGGGAATCTTGGGTATTGCACTGGTGGATCCGTTTTTCTGGGGTTCGGAGCCTATTGGGTCGGAGGGCTCGGACTTGGAGAAGAAGGCATTCGTGGACAAGCTGTGGGGAGTGGTGTGCCCGTCGTGCCAGCTGGATGATCCGTGGATCAACCCGGTGGCGGAGGGGGGGCAGGGGTTGATAGGGCTAGGGTGCTGGAGGGTGCTAATTACTGTGGCTGAGAAGGATTTTTTGAAGGACAGAGGGCAGCTTTACTTTCAGGTATTGAGTAGGAGCAGGTGGTTGGGTGTGGTTGAGATCCATGAAACAGAAGGGGAGGGCCATTGTTTTCATCTGCAAGAATTGGGAGGTGACAAGGCCAAAGAAAGGATGACAAAGATGGCTGCTTTCTTCACCAGGGACTTGCCCCCTATGGCTTTTCAATACTAGTAAAGCAAGATATTGTAATGGCTGAGCTTTACAGTTCAATGTTGGTTTGTGATGAATGATGGATCCAATAAATGCATAAATAAAAGTACTGCAGTTTGATATGGATACAAATGAGAAAGGTACAACAAAGTAGAAAAGGAAAACATACAGTTTCTGTTGAAATGGGATAGTTTATCAGCTCTCAAACTCCAAAATCTAGAAAACAACCGTGTCGAGCATAGTCCCCAATGTCTGGACAATGTTTGAAGACATCAAGTTTGAGACATGCTCCTCCAGATGCTTCTTCGCGTCTTGCTTTCCCACGTTAGCAATTGCTAGTTTCTCTGGTGGCAACTCGTCCTCTTCCTGAACAGCTTTGTTATACTTGATTGCTAGATTTAGCATCTCCTGTAAGTGAAAGTTGTAACTTTAGTTGTTAGAGCATTCGTATAGTTACAATCACATATCAACCTTTGATCTTGTCACACAGCAAAATAATGACACAGAGAAAATGTACAATTCTTTCCCAATATGTAATAATTTTTATGCAGGAAAATTCTAAATAGAACACCAGTAGCCTACACGCATTTTCATTTTTCTGCAGTTGAAGATTTGCATTACAAACAATTGAGAGTCATTTAATCCACTCACTGGCTACCAGCATTAAGAATAGCAAGAATTAAAAGTAAAGGGAGAACCCCATCGTACCTGGACCGTCTGCTCATTTGTTTTGGAGTGTGTGTCAAACCGCTGGAGGGTCAATCCATCTGTCCATTTCTTCTTGTGAAGATTAAGGAGCATCTTCTCCTCAAGTTCATTCTTCCGGTAATTTATGGCTATGGAGTAATAATGCCTGTTCAGCCCATGAATCAAAGCCTGGAGTGGGAAAGATTTTCCAAAATTAGAAACTGAATGTTAATACAGTTTTAATGGAAGTCGCTTAGCATCAGTTTCATCAATACCTGGATAGATGGTTTGTTAAGGTGCCCTACATTCGAGGTTGTTTGACGTGGTTCCTGACCCAGCATCATGGTTTGAGGATTAATGAGACGGAAGGCATCGATTACCACCTTTCCTTTAACACTCTGAATTGGATCTACCACCACAGCTACAGCCCTCTGATTCAAAGCTTCAAAACTCTGCAGATAACAGGACATAAGCAGTTCAGCTATAAGAACACAGTTGCCATTACTACACGAGTTGTGATAGCAAAGTCCAAAAAACTCATAATACACAAGTAGAATACTGATTTTGTTTGCTAACAGTACTATCCCCATCAAACAGTAACACGCACTCAAAGGTGAAGGAATAGCGGGCTGAGGGCCCCCCTCTTCAGATATAGAACATCAGGTGCGACTAGGGGTGTAATCGAATCAAACTTCAAGCTTTTTTGGTCGAGCTAATGAACTTTCTAAATTTAGCTAAAATAATTAAAATATTCATTATTTTTATCAAAAATAAAATTATATTCATACTCAAATTCAATCACTTCATTTAACAACAAACATTTATCAGATCTCTTACTCTTAAAATAATGAAAATATTAACTTTCTAAAGTTAATAATTACATATTCATACTAATTTTAGCTAATGAACTTGCTCACTATTCACTAATCGAATACTACAAACTAAAATTTGGTTCATTTAATAATCGAGCTTTTATCTAATTGAAACCCAATAATTTATGAACAGTTTGGTTAATTTAGAGCCCTAGTTGTGGCAAGGTTTTCAATTGAGTGAACATGCTTAAGCAATAACCAGCCCAAGTAAATTGCGTGGAACAATTACATAATTCAAAAGGCAAAAATAAAGATCAAAAGCACGGTAATTTAGAAGTCATTGACCATTCCCAATATACAGCATGTATGGATTTAATCAATAATATCTTGAGTAATATGAAAATAGAATGGGGCAGAACAGTGACCTGCTGCGTATTGATGTCAACACCGGAAAGCCAACATCCAAAGCCAGGATGTGAGTGGTACCAACCAACAACCATCTCAGGTCTGCACATAGAAAACAACTTCAACAATGAGAGAAGAAAGCAACATAAAAACAGCCTAGAAACAAGAAATAATATTTCTTTCACAAAACGTAATATTGGTGGTGAAAAGCTTAATTTACTTATAATTATTCTTCAATTATCCTTCTAGACTACGAACCACTCGGTACCTGCCAGTTTGCTTAAGCATGTCAAGCATATTAGTCTGGAAAACGTGATCCACGGCCTCGACACTGACACCCGTTCCACTCTGCGGCATCGCGAAAACGTCCACCACACGCACCGTGTACTCGTCCACAAACTCCCCCAGCATCAGCCCCATCACCTCCATCGGCACCCCCGCCCTACCTGCAACAATCGGCGCACACATCAAAAATCCTAATTGCACAAGCGAACGAAGAGAAAGACACGGAGTAATTGAACTAATCGTCGATCCCCAGGAGAAACCCTAGATTTACCGTGTTTGAGCATTTTGAGAAGGGCGAGAGACGAGATGTAGACTTGTTCGGACGAGTCTAGGGTCGGGGAGTCCGGCGGCGGATGGCCGAGTGCACCGCCAGCGCCGGCGAACATCCGGTGAAGCCTTTCCATTCCTGCCATTTGAAATTCGAAAAGATATCTTCGTATTTGGGATGTGTAGATTTGTGGGAAACCCTGTTTTGGAGTAAATAGTAGTTTTCTTTGGAAACAAGACAGCTGGTCTGCAATGATGCTCTTATTTGTTTTTCTATGTATTCTAAAATATTAATAACCTAAAATCATATTATTATTATTATTATTATTATTATTGTTTTATTAATGAAATAAGAAAAATATTTAAACTTTATCTCAAATCTTGAATGAGCTTCCGAATTTATCTCTAACTTTTGAATACAATACTTTAAAACCTAAATATTAAATATTTTCTATTCATTAAAACTCACCCATCGAAAATTCTATGTAATTGCGGCATATTAAGATATGTGGTTTTCTAATTTTGATATATGTTGATATAAAATTTTAGTATATAATTATTGTTGAGGGTTCGATTTTTTAACAATAAATTTGTTTGTTTTATAGAAGCTTTCATTCTAAAATATGATACATTTCTTTGTTAGCGCAAATTCGATAAGTTTAAGGGAAAAATGACATAGGGATTTACGAGGTTTGGCACAGTGGCATGCCTATGTCCCGGGGGAGAGAATGAGTGAGCTTTTTGTTAAAAAATAAAAATTCATATATTACAATGAATATTTATGTGTATCTTGAAGAAAAATATAGGAAATATAGTTTTTTGAGAACTCATGTATCTTAATGTCTTAGGGACTCGAGATGTGATTTTTTGTCTAATTGTGATTCATTGGGAATTACACATTTATGTTTGTTGATGATTTGTTGGTTTTTGGTAAGGGTACCGTTGTAGGTATGCAGGTTGTGGCATATTATCTGTGAGTTTTTTGCGACGTCTGGGATTATGATTAACAATCACAAGTCTAACATTTACTTTAGAGGGCTCAGTCGGTGGGAAGATGAGCAGATCGAGGAGTTGTTCGAGTTTCCAGTGGGACCCTGGCCGATCAAGTTCTTGGGACTGGCGCTTGCCTCGCACAACCTGTTGAATCATCAGTATTCGTACTTGATCGATCAGATCACTGGGCTTATCAAATGGTGGTCTAACATTTGTCTTTCCCTTGCAGGTAGGGCGAAGTTGATCAGATCTGTGGTGCAAGGAATTGAGAACTACAGGTTCCAGGTCCTTCCCATTCCGAGGGGTGTGATTGATCGGATCAACAGGCTGGTGCGGACCTTTTTTTGAGGAGACAAATCTAATCCTAGTTGCTTGGAGTACGGTATGCAGGCCTAAGGAGGAGGGAGGTTTGGGCATTCACGATGTGAGGGTGTGAAACAGGGCTCTTCTTTCGAAGGTGCTCCGAAACATACACCAGAAGACTGATTCATTGTAGATTCGATGGATTCATACCGAGTACATGAGGGGCGGTGATATTTGGACTTCTATTATTAACTCTTGAGACTCTATTTTCTTGAAGAATATTTTTTATATTCGTGATTCTCTTTTGCAGGTTGCTTTGGGGGATGTTGATAGTGCAGACATCCTACTTGGAAGGATGTTTGCTCACTAGGGGGTGACCCGTGCATATGAATTTTGGAGGGAGAAGGGAACTCGGCAGTTCTGGCACAAGAATATATGGAAGTATTCTATCGCTCATAGATTTTCTGTTACCCTTTGGTTTATTTTGCATGGCAGACTTAAGACTAGGGATCACATGTGCTTTTTGAGTGATGATGTTCATTTGGTTTGTTCGCTTCATAATTCTGTTGATGAAACCGTTAAGCATCTATTTTTTTATTGAAGGGAAACATCACGGGTTTGGAGGGATGTGCAGGAATGGCTTGGACTGAAGCATATGACCTTGACTATGGAAGTTGGTCTCAAGTGGTGTCTGCGGGAGATGAGCTGGTCTAAAGTCTTGAAGAAAATCGTGTATCTTGTATTGGCCGCCACAAAGAACCATATTTGGCATGCAAAGAACAAGAAAGTGTTTCAAGGAGCTTCCTTCAATGCGGCTGCTGACCTAGTTAGGGCGCTCACATCACTTGATCTTGGGTATGATGAAGGGGGGGCGTCGTGCTGACCTAGTTAGGATGACGTCCCCTCCTTCGGAACCAGGACTACTATGGGTTTTCATTTGTTATGGTTTTGGTTGGTTTTGGCTTTGGTTTTTGCGAGATTGATGATCAGGTTCATTGTTAGGCTAGTCACCTAGATGGTGCACCTTGGTATCATCCTCTTTTGTCCGGGATATGCCCTGTGTATTTGTATTAGGTGTGTCTTTCCAGGTTCACTGTTCCGATGGTCAACCCTATTAGTGAACCTTAGTTTTGTCTATATCTCTCTGGGGTATGCCCCTATGTTGCTGTAAGGCTACGACCTATACTCGATTTACATTTAAGCTCTGTGCCGTTTTGCTTTTATGATGATTGTTCTTTGTTTTCCCTAGTTATCATTTGTCTCTGTTCGACCTTCCTTTACCTTAGAAAATGGAAGGTTTTATTTGTCATCGATTTTATATGTCATCTTCCCATCTTTGGAATAAAGATATTTGATTAGAAAGATGATATCCACATGTTCTTTTATTAATTGAGGATGGTGAATAATAATATGGCTAAAAGCAGAAATCATTATGTGCTCGATGGCTGAAAATAGAAATTTATAATCAGTTATCGAGGATGTTATGCTCCAAGTGGGTCTAGGGCAATAAATACTCGGGTAATTGCGATGGTTACTTTAGGCCTAAGTTTTATATGGGTGGCCCCACGAGATAGACTGTGGATGAAAATCCTTCAAAGCAGGTCACATAATTTGGACCTCTTCGATAAATATTATTGAGCTTTCTTTGGAATGAATTGTTCTTAAATTTTGCTTGTCGATTGTGTTGGTTTATTTGTAGTAAACAGTAAACTTGACCCGGATTATTTTTTAGGTTAAATGAAATTTAGATATTAACAAATATAATCAATTGAGATGTATTTATAAATGTATTTGAATTCGATTCTATATATATAGAGCCTATGAATAATTCGAGGATAAAGATTAAGTCGAATTATTAAATTATTTATATGAATTTATATGATCTTCGAGTTTGAATATCATGTTTTATTAATTTAATAATAATTGGGTATGGAGACAAAGTTTTGGTAGGGTGAAATGTAAATAATAAGTAAAAAGGGAAATTAAGATAAATATGATTGTCAGAAAATAGAAAAAAATATAGAAGTAGGATTCTGGCATTAAATATGAAGAGAAACGTTAGATGTGAATGGATCCAAAAAACTCTCTCGGCACCTCCCACAAAGCACGAAGTACAACGTTCAATGCACAATCGCCGTTCCCAAAAAAAACACAGCAATTACTAACCCTAATTTCCAAATTTATGAACCAACAAGGCGCTCTCGCTGTCTAATTGTACCACTTGCCCCTCTTTATTCTTTCCCGTTGTGGTATATATTTGGTATCTGGATTTGGATAGAGAGAGAAGAATCACCACAAATTCCTGTGTTGATAGAGAGAGAGGAGAGAGGGCGTGCGCGTGTGGACTGGAGAGGGAAAGTTGAAGAGAGGGGAGTGTATCAGTGTATGTGTATGCTTTGAAAATGGATAAAGGATTTGTTGGTGGTGATGATTCTGCCTCTGCTTCTGCTTCTGCTTCTGCCTCTTCTGTGTCGTACAGCAACAGCGGCGGCAGCTCCAGCAGCAGCATAGATGTGTATTTGAAGCATGTTAGCAGGAATTCGCACAAGATTTCCAAGCCAATCCGGAAGCCTCTCCCTCTTCCCCCACACACTGCCGCCGGGGCGTCGTCGCTGCCCTCTTCCACCAACGGTATTTCGATTCTCGACCAGAATCCCGGCCAGGGGCAGCCCCAATCGCAGCAGCCGCCGGTCTACAACATTAACAAGAACGACTTCCGCGACGTCGTTCAGAAGCTCACTGGCTCTCCGGCGCACGAGCGGTTCACGGCGCCGGCAGCGCCGGCGTCGGCTCAGAGTAGACCTTCCAGCTCGCGATTGCAGAGGATTCGGCCCCCTCCCCTCGCCCAAATCGTCAACCGCCCTCCTCAGAATTTCCCTCGAAACGACGGCGTTCAGCAGGGAGCACAGGCGTTCACGCCTCTGCCGCCTTTGCCCTCTGTCCATCCGGCTGCAGAGTCACCGATTTCCGCCTACATGCGATACCTCCAGACCTCCGCTTCGCCGTTGTGGAATGGAGTCGCACCCATCGCTCTGCGTCCTGATTCTCTGCCACCCCAAACTGAAGGAGGCCAGAGGGCGGCGGCTCAACAGCAGTCATCGCTGGTTCCGCCGGCAGATTCGCCGGTCTCTGCTTACATGCGGTTCTTGCAGAGCTCTTACTCTTCATCTACTGCTCTACCACAATGGAACGCCGCTGCACCGACGCAGCAGTCATCACTCCTCCCCCAACTGCAGCAGCAGCAGCAGCAAGTTCCGCTCCCATCTGCTGCTTTCTCATCACCGTTTCCGGCCCTGCCATTATCGCCCCTGCCATTTGGATGCATTCCTTCTCCGAAGTCTCCCTATGGCACTCTGTTTTCGCCAACAGGGCAATTTGGGTTGCCGCAGCTTCCATTATCGCCAACACCTCCCGTTTCAAGCCCCAGGTGGAAAAACTTGTGAGTAAAAATTCGCAAATGTAAGAAAAAGGTAAGTCTTTAGGGTTTCTACAGTTTCTTCTTGTTTAGATTTTGATGGTATCATGGTAGTAATACTGTGATTTGCACATGTACATGGCTTTGGGGTATTTACATAGTAAGAAATTGTCTTTGTATTTACAATGGAAAAGTAATTCTTGTTTTTTACATGAATGATGACGCAAAAGATGTTAAGGTGTCTTTGCTAGTCTACATGTTTGTAGAATATATTGGACTCGTGGGCAGTCAGTTTTAGAAACTTTATTTTTACTTATGAACTTGTTTTCTTGATTTTATAGTTTTCGGATTGGAGTTTTCGATCTCTTACCCAAATATTACAGAATAATGCTTGATAGTGGAACTTAACATAAGTCATATCCTACTATTATAGCATGAAAGTTGATTAACATCAAGATTTAAGAACCTCGTGTTATTGTTTGTAGGGGAAATGAGTTCATTCAAAGTCTTAATAATCTGAAATCTCATTACTAGAGTTTCATAATTCTGCTTAGATTTAGGAAATTAGTTGGGATGGGTGGTCCACGTGTCGTAGATAATGCGGAGAGGTTGTGGTCTTTAGCTGCCATTCTTGATGACATCCGGTAGCATGTTGATGTGGTCTGTCCGTCTGTGAATTTCATTTCTAAGGAATTTCGGGCTTTGATGAACTCGAATTTAGGATTGAATGCAGCAATTATAGTAAAGCACATTACAAAACATGGTTTGTTTTTTAGAATGGGAAAGCCTGTGATTCAATCTTTACATGACAATGTCCAGTTGGTTCAGCAAAATTCAAGTGTATGCATATTGCATAGAATTTAATGGAAAGTGCATTTTCCGAGTTTAAGTGAAGAATGCAATATGAAGTTTCCCATATTATGTGCGTGTGAGACATGTAAAAGTGGGAAAGGGAGACGAGGAGAATACTTATCCGTGATTACATATTTAGTGAAAAAAAAAAAAAAAAAAGTTAGATGCTACTACCTGTCATCATTAAAATTACAGCTTGAGGGTCTGTTATTCTGGCAAGTTGACTTAATACTTTGATAAAAGAAGGTAAACACTATCTCCAATCAAAACAGTAAATGTTATTATGGTTTCCTTTGGTTTTATTGTTACTGATTTGAAATTGTTTATCCAAGTTGTGGTGAGTTTCATTCGAAATCTGCCGTGGATTTGGTGAGTGTTTGCTCTTGGCTGATACATAATTACATATGCAATTTGGATAGAAGGTTATTTGTTCTGCTTTTCAATAGCTTGAGCTTAGCAAATTTTATTTTATTTTATTTTTTTTCTGGAGAAATAATGGTTTGTGGGGTGAATCCTTGCTTCAATTGTAAGAACTCTAAATCTAATGATGCCGACCTCAGTAATGTATCCAAGGATCTTTAGTTTAGATTCCTCCAGAAGTTTTTAATCCTCAAATTTTCGTTCAGAAATCTGTTCAAACGTGTAAAAGACGTTCACTTCATAGTTTTGTAAGAGTGTTTTTCATTCCGATTATTGAATGCAATGCTTTGTGAAATCTGTGATTTTGATGGAGAACTTCATTGGATGATTTGAATGTTGGATATCTATTGAAACCGTAAAATAGTTTTCAATACATGTAAACTTGGCGAAAACAATGACAAATCTCTCCGTCAACCCATGATTTGGTATCTCGCGTTTTATTTCACTAATGCTGATGAAACATCACAAGGTAAACAATGTTTTGCAAGAAACAACAGAAATTGATTATTCGATGCAGCCTACTTCCAAATTTTTCTGACTCACATGTATCGGTAAAGAGGGAAAAAAAAAAATCAGGATAGTTAGTTAGAAAGCTGCATGACCGGGCAATTTGAACGACGCAATTCAGCAGTAACAACGCAAGTCCTAAATGAAACCTGAAAAAAAATACCAGGTAGAGAAGACCCCATCTCAATCTCCTCACTGTTGTGCTGCTTCTTCAGGTTTAGGAGCTTCCTTGATATCATCGGCTCCATCGTCCTGCATTAAAGTCCAAAAAATATAATTGTTCAGATTTTTGAGCTTTGATTGGATAATAAAATGGTTTGTATTGTGGGCTTTCAACTCGAAATGTAGAGATGAGAACATAGATGGTGTGAATATGTAGAAGAAACAATACCTGCATGTCGGAGGTCCACAGCGTGAGGTTGTCTCGAAGAAGTTGCATGATCAAGGTGCTATCTTTGTATGATTCTTCGCCAAGGGTATCCAGCTCAGCAATGGCCTCGTCGAAGGCCTGGAAAAGGCAAGCGAAACAAACAGAACGGCATGATTATGTTTATGTATGCTTAAAGCTCATGATAGAAGACAATTACAGTATCAAGGATCTGGAAAAAGGCAAGCGAAACAAACAGAACGGCATGATTATGTTTATGTATGCTTAAAGCTCATGATAGAAGACAATTACAGTATCAAGGATCTGCTCGCAATGACATAGAATGCTTGAAATAAGCTCAAATGTGTCATGAATGAATGTCTACCTGTTTGGCAAGGCTACAAGCACGGTCAGGAGAGTTCAAAATCTCGTAGTAGAAAACAGAGAAGTTCAGGGCCAATCCCAGTCGAATTGGATGCGTAGGGGCAAGTTCTGAGACAGCTATGTCCTGTGTAAAGCATATATAGGACAAGAAAAAACTCAAATTCTTTCATGAGAGAGAGTTTCCAGTATTTATTATCATAGCCCTCGATCAAATGAACAATGATGGAAACAACTAATGCATTTTACTCAGAAAAGGATATGTTGCTTCTTTCCATCCCAATCTACTATCTGAAAGTAGGGACAGTCAATCCTATCCAATTCAATTGGAATCCATAACCAATGCAGAAGTAAATTGACGAAACAGTTAAAAAAAAGGATTCAAGAAAATTCCCGCTAACAAACCGAAATTTCTTAGCTGAAAAAAAGGAGCAGCATAATGTATTATTGCATTCAAGAATGAGCTGAAGTTTCTGCGCCGCGTTCAATAAAACAAAACCACTGTTTAGCTATCTGATTGAAACATAAGGCAATCAAATATTCATAGTGCAACAAGTATTTCAGTGTTAAATGCTTATTCAGTGAACATAATGTTTCATCATAAATCTAAATATTCAATCATGAGAATTTATGCAATGTCATATTTGGATTTTTGTTTTTTAGCCAACTGAAACAGCAATCTTCTTTAAATTCTTATCGGATTTCGATGTTGCACGATGCATGATTGCAGAACATGCAACCATAGTTTTTAAATGATGAATAACTCTTACCAATAGGCAAATATGGTTCACCATGCATACACACAGTCTGTAAGTGCCTAAAACCCAATTGTATCTCACCAACAGGGCTACATGTTTAAGAAATAAGTATTTTTATTATGCAAACATAGTCAGTTATTATCGAATGATAAAAGTACAAGAAAATCAATCACAATTCAGAGTCGAAAATGCAGAAAACAATAAAGTGCACGCAATACGATTTCTTATCTGATTTATGCAATTTATCAAGCAAACTGTGAGCATGGAAATAAAGAAAAAGAAAAATGAGAACCAAACCTGAGCAGCCTTGTAGGCATTGAGAGTGCTCTCAGCAGCATCTTTCCTATCATCACCAGTCTTAAACTCAGCCAAATACCTATGGTAATCACCTTTCATCTTCAGATAGAAAACCTTAGAATCGCCAGCAGTGGCGGATGGAATCAGGCGATCGTCGAGCAATTTGAGAATTCCTTCGCAAATTTTGGAGAGCTCGTTCTCGATCTTAGATCTGTACCCCTTGATCGTGGAAACGTGGTCCTCATTCCCCCTGGACTCCTCCTTCTGCTCGATCGAGGAAATGATCCTCCACGACGCCCGCCTCGCGCCGATGACGTTCTTGTAGGCGACGGAAAACAGGTTGCGCTCCTCAACCGAGAGTTCCTCTTTGTCCTCGAGCGAGGCGGAGACTTTCTCCATGTACTCCACCATTTCCTCGTAGCGCTCGGCCTGCTCGGCCAGCTTGGCCATGTACACGTTCTCCTCTCGCGGCGCCATAGATGACTTTGGTATCGTTGCTCACGGATCTAGATTGAATGCACTTTGTGTTGAGAGAGAGAGAGAGAGAGTGCGTGTGTTGATTTTTGAGAAGAATGAATAAATGAGAAAAGAGGGGGAAGTAGTTTCGAAACGAGAGGAAGAGAGAGAATACAGGACAGTTGGGAGCTGCGCTTGCGACGCGGTGCTTCCGATTCCAAATGCTCAAGCCCGCGGGCCTGATTTTACATATCCAAAGCCCGCGACTCAACCCGTTGAATTGCGACTATATTTTTATTAGTTTTTCGTTCTGAATTAATATTAATACTTCGTAATTCTTTATTACTAGTATTACACCAGGTGCAATGTTCTACTGGAGTATTTGTATATTTAGAATATAAAGGAAATTTTTTTAAATAAATTCTTAAACCAAATAAGAAAACTTTATACTAATTTATTTCATTTAGATAATTATATCCTAATATTAAGTCTAGATTTAGTGTCCTTTATCAATATTCCAGTTACATTAAATAAAACGGACTTACTTGGAATAAAACTCAAAAAATTAGAAAAAAAATAATAATAATATCATTAACAAACACATTAGTATCTTATTTGAGTTGAATAATTAGAAATATAGAAGAAGTCAGAGAAATATGAATACAATAATTAACTTTTGAATAATGAATTATGATACATAAGGCCTATTAAAGAATTAAAAATATATACTCTAAAACGTATTAATAATTTATAAATAGTGATCAAGTTTTAAATTGATAAACTGTATGATATTTGTTGGGTATGTCAAACCCAAAGTCCCACATTGGAGAAGCAAGGAAAGAGTTCCTTGTATATAAGAGTCCACATAACTCCCATTAGTATGAGGCCTTTTGGGAAGGAGCCCAAAAACAAAACCGTGAGGGC
>JAPKLW010003732.1:0-36674 GCA_026898455.1 Plectranthus barbatus
GTGGAGGTGTATCAAATCAAATCTAAGGCTAAAGATATGAAAAATCTTGAATTCAGCCAATTTCCCGCGCCAGGAGGTCCCCGTTGATCGACACGGCATCCCCGTCGATCGACGTGGCTTCCAAATCGCCATCGATCGATGCTGATTGGCGTCTGTCGACGCAGCTTCTCGCCCCTTCTGCGCAGTCTCACGGTTTTGGCCATAACTTCCTCTCCCGGACTCCGATTGACCCGATTCCAGTTGCGTTGGAGAGCTAACTCAAAGAATCATCCATTTCCATGCGCCAATAGCCCGAATTACTCTTGTGGAAAAACTCTTCACTGCTTCCGGAACGGTTTTCTCGTGAGTTTAGGCCTAAAAACCTGCATAAACATCAAAACACACCTAAAACCACCTAATATTGATTCATGCATATAATATATATATAAACTCAATAAAACTACATAAAATAGTATAAAAATAATATAGATAAGTGAGTGAAATAATGTGCTTATCAGCATCTCATCCCGTCGGGTTATATTCCCCATTCTCTGGCATCTATCACATGCCTTTACCATAGCAATACAATCTTTGAACATAGAAGGCCAATAAAAACCACATGCAAGTACCTTCAACGCAGTTCGGTTTACACCAAAGTGGCCCCCACTTACTGACAGATGGCAATCTTCAATAATCTTTCTCCATTCGCTTTGATGAACACACCTGCGAATCACACCGTCAGCACACCTACGAAACAGATACGGTTCGTCCCAGTAGTAGAACCTGGCCTCCTTAAGAAATTTCTTTCGCTGATAAGGCTCCAAATCCGGAGGCAACACACCTGCAATCAAATAATTGCAAAAATCCGCATACCAAGGCATACTAACAACTTCCACACTCAAAATGTTCTCATCAGGAAAATCCTCTCTAATTAACTCACCCTGATCATCCCCATCAACCGAATTCTCTAACCTAGATAGATGATCTGCTATCACATTTTCACAACCTTTTCTATCACGAATTTCCATGTCAAATTCTTGCAAAAGCAAAATCCATCTAATCAATCTAGGTTTCGAGTTCGTTTTAGCAAACAAATACTTAATGGCAGAATGATCAGTATAAACCACATACTTTGCTCCTACCAAATAAGCACGAAACTTATCATAAGCAAAAACAACAGCCAGTAATTCTTTTTCAGTAACAGTGTAATTTAATTGAGCAGGATTCAACATTTTACTAGCATAAGCGATAACCCTAAAAATCCTCTCTCTAATCTGTCCAAAAGCTACCCCCAAAGCAGCATCGCTAGCATCACACATCAACACAAAATCCTGATTCCAATCTGGAGTCACTAACACTGGGGCTGTCACTAAAGCCTTCTTCAAAGTCTCAAGAGCTTTCACACAATCGTCACTAAAGTCAAAGGGAATATCCTTCTCCAACAACTTGCACAAAGGTTTAGTTATGTTGGAAAAATCCTGAATGAATCTCCTATAAAACCCAACATGTCCCAAGAAACTCCTAACCCCTTTTACTGTCTTAGGCATAGGAAGTTGTTCAATTGCTACAACCTTAGCCGTGTCTACTTCTATCCCTTCACTAGAGACTTTATGACCTAGGACTATACCTTCTCTAACCATAAAGTGACATTTTTCCCAATTTAACACCAGGTTAGTCTCCTCACATCTTTGTAAAACATTTTTCAAAATTTCCTGACAATCATCAAATGACACACCAAACACAGAAAAATCGTCCATAAAAACTTCCATTATATTCTCAATAAAACCATGAAAAATGGACATCATACACCTTTGAAATGTCGTCGGTGCATTGCACAACCCGAAAGGCATCCTCCGGTAGGCAAATATCCCGTACGGACAAGTGAAAGATGTCTTCTGCTGATCTTCAGGCGCCACCACAATCTGATTGTATCCGGAGTACCCATCAAGGAAACAGTAATGATATTTACCTGCAAGACGATCAAGCATTTGATCAATAAAGGGTAAAGGAAAATGATCTTTAAGAGTTGCATTATTTAAAGCCCTGTAATCAATGCAAAAATGCCATCCAGTAGTCGGTATCTCAATCAGTTCTTCCCCGTTTGGCTTGATAACTTTCTCGAACCCCCTTTCTTCGGAACCATGTGAGTCGGACTGACCCACTCACTATCACTAGGGGCGTAGATAATGTTTTTATCCAGCAACTTTAAAACTTCCTTTTTCACTACTTCTTGCATTTTCAGATTGAGTCTCCTTTGTGGTTGTCTCTTCGGTTTGCTCCCTTCATCAAGGATGATCTTATGCATGACTATTGACGGGCTGATTCCCTTAATGTCGGAAATCTGCCATCCTATAGTTAATCGGTGCATTCTCACGACCCTTGAGAGCTTTTCAATTTCCACAGCAGACAACGCCGAAGCAACAATGACTGGATATGTGTCATTCTCCCCAAGGAACACATATCGGAGGTGGTCTGGCAATTTCTTCAACTCCACCACTGGAGCTTCGGTCTTGCTCCTTTCCTTCTTCAATTTTGCTTCCTGTTCCTCCTCCTTCATCCTCAACTCTAAAAACTTGACATCCTACTTGGGTTTGACCTCCGGCGCATTATCCAAAGCATTCACCATTTCTAATAACTCATCACAAACCTCATAAAGCTCATCAAAATCAATATCAGAGTTTAAAGAATCATGAATAACTTCTTCTAATGCATCTTTCTTCACATTACCAAATAACAAAGGAGTAGAAGTTACCTCGATGTTATTACACTCCTCATACCTTCCGTCATGCTTCTTCATCGCATCAGAAATAGAAAATGAAATTTTCTGATCATTAAAGCGGAGAGTCAGCTCCCCCTTTCTAACATCAATCAGTGCTCCTCCAGTGGCCAAGAACGGTCTCCCCAAGATCAAGGGCACATTCTTGTCTTCCTCCATGTCAAGAACAACAAAATCTGCAAGGAAATTAAAATCATTAACTTTTATCAACACATCCTCCACAATACCTTTCGGGTATGAAATGGAGCGATCCGCCATTTGGAGAGTGATGGTTGTTGGTTTGATCTCCCCAATTTGTAGTCTCTTGAAAATAGAAAGCGGCATCAAATTGATGCTCGCACCCGAATCACATAGAGCATGGCCAAATTCCAGTCCACCAATGACACATGAAATCGTGAAACTCCCGGGATCTTGCCTTTTGAAAGGCATCTTCCGCTGTATCACCGCACTGCATTCTTTAAATAAGTTTACAGTTTCAAAATCCCCAAACTTCCTCTTCTGTGTCACCAATTCCTTCAAGAATTTGGTGTACCCTGGAATATCCTATAACACTTCCAGCAACGGCAAGTTGATGTGAACCTTGCTTAAATGATCCAAAAATCTTGCAAACTGT
Organism: Plectranthus barbatus; assembly: GCA_026898455.1. NCBI lineage: Eukaryota > Viridiplantae > Streptophyta > Magnoliopsida > Lamiales > Lamiaceae > Plectranthus > Plectranthus barbatus. The sequence goes on from JAPKLW010003732.1 coordinate 3,369, forward strand.
TTGCCCAATCTCTGCTTCGCAAATCTCTGAGGAAAGGGTAGATTGCCCCCTTTGGAAATTTCCTCGGATGTGCTCCCCTTTTGTGTTTTGACTAGTTGGGGAGTCACTTCCACTTCAATCTCCTCCTCTTCTGAAACCTTGTCCTTGTGCTCCTTCTTCTCCTTACCCAACGTGAGATCACGAGGTTCCTCATAAGACTTAGCACTTCTCGTGGTTATAGCACTGACATTCTTTTTCGGATTTGCTTCAGTATCACTGGGAAACTGCCCCTGTTGATGTTTCCCACTCACATGCTTCGCAATAGTTGAGATCTGATTCTGCATCTCCATCAACATACTGTCATATTTGTCAAATCTCTTCTCGAGCTCTTCATCTTTCGAACTTTGCGCTCTTCTTTCCTGCTGCACATATTGCTTCCTCGAATTATCATTTCCACTCATCTGATTCGATCCTTCTCCTCTCTGCTCAAATCCAGGTGGTGGATTCAAAGCATTGTTCGAATTCCCATAGGAAAAATTTGGATGGTATTGGTTGTTGGGATGATAAGGTGGATTATCATACTGATAATACGGCCTTCGGTAGTTCCCAAAGCCACCTCTACCAACAAAATTGACATCTTCAACAGGTTGAGCCTCCATCTGCCCCATTTTGCAACTTTGATTAGAAGACAAATTTCCTCCCCTGGATGAACTCCCCATTTGTTGTTGTTGCTGTTGAGTTCTATCCAAAAGAAGTAAATCCATTTTTGTTTCCATAGAAGCCATCTTCTCCTTCATTTCATCCTGGTCCTTCGTCACAGCCACACTCTTCACAACCCTGTAATCTCTTCTTTCCTTTGGCCATTTGTAACTATTTTCTGCCAACTTTTCAATGGCCCTCATGGCCTCTTCTTCCTCCATATCAAGGAAATCTCCTCCACCAATATTATCCAGCCGCAATTGAGTGTCGTTATCCATGCCGACATAAAATTGGCAGATTATCTGAGCATTAGACATCCCATGTTTCGGACATCTCCGCAGCAACTCTCGAAATCTATCCCATGCCTTGTAGAGTGGCTCATCATACTGCTGGCTAAATGACTGAATTTCTGCTTTCCTTTTTAGTGTCAGTCCTGGTGGAAAATACTTCAACAGAAACTTCTCCTTCAAATCCTCCCAGGTTCGGATTTCATTTTTGTTCAGACCCACCAACCAAGCCTTAGCCTCATCCTTCAAGGGAAACGTGAACAGATACATCCTTATTTGGTCTTGAGGGACCTGGTTGATTTTGATCATATCCGCTACCTCCAGAAACTGTATGATGTGAGCATTAGGATCTTCACCCGGCTTTCCCCCAAACTGGTTCTTTTGTACTATTTGAGCAAGTTGAGGTTTGATCTCAAAATGAGTAGCATCAGTATGAACGTTGAATCCAGCATTTGGTTCTCCCCTTTGCGGTCGGAACAAATTTTGAAGAGGATTCCTCCTTTCTTCCCTCGGATTACATTCTCTTGTATTATTGACTTGAGCTCTAACTTCTTCCAACTGTCTTTGTAGATTCTCTATCATCTGCCTATCATTCATGTGTTCTTCTCCTGCCATATCTTCGTTTTCTTTTTCCTTTGTTATAAGTTCTAATCTTTTCTTTGCCTTGGATCGAGTAATCATACACGACCTGCACCAATGAAAATTTGAATTAAATAAACAATATAATAAAATCTAGACTACCAAGCTTTAAATCCCCTAATATCATGCAACGACCTACACTTTGAGTCCCCGGCAACGGTGCCAAAACTTGATGCAATATTTTTTTTTATCAAGTAAAATTATCGAACACAGAGACTCAACTCGCCCGTTGCAATGAATAAAAGAGATCGATTTTAAAACTTCAATATCTAGACGTGATCAAATAACTTGAGGTTTTCAATTATAAAAATACTAAATTCTATAAACTCAATTCTATTAACTAATCAAACTCCACACTCCTTATGATAGATAACCAAAGAGAGATATGTTGAGGTATTTAGGATGTTTAGAAAAGATTTGGATGAAGTTTGGATTTGTCAAAACAACCAATTTCCTTACATTTATTTGGATAAATTCACTTGTTTAATTATTACCCTTAATACCGGTGTAACAATTGTAGATCAATTTTTATCTCAACCTAAATCTAGGTTTATTGACTCAAATTGGCTCCCAAAAGCTCAAGAATTCTAGATCTAGGTATCAAATCACCTATCTTCTAAGTGGAAGAATACCCAATTATTGTTGATTTCTCCTACAATTTCACCAACCAATCAAGCTAGTCAATTGAAGCATATAATCCATACATGGTGATCAAGCATATATGAAACACAATTTTAATTCATCAACAATAATCAAATTCTTGGAAATACATAACATCAAATCCAAACAATATCCAATCAATCTTCCCCATCACATCCCTAACCTCAACAATTGAATTAGCTACTCATGAATTCAAAATGAAACACAATCCTTCTCAAATTGAACATAATAAGAGTAAGGAACAAGAAATCTTAGGAATTTGGTGATGGATCTTCAATTCCGTGATGTTTCTTCTCCCCGATCCTTGGTTTTTCACCCTTGGACTGCTCTTTTTCGCCCTTTTCTTCACTCTCCTCGATCCCCAAAAATATTATGAAGTCTCATTTCATGTTGTAATTTCCCTTGCTTTTATAGCTGAAATTCCCGCTTCGGTCCCGAGTGGAATGGTTTCATCCCGAGTGGGATGGTATTCTTTAAAAACTCCCAGAAATTAGCCCATCCCGAGTGGGATGGTCTCGTCCCGAATGGGATGGCCCTGCTGCAAAAAAATTCTCGCCATTTCCGAGTTCCGAATGGGATGCTGCCTCCCGAGATCAGGTCCCGAACGGAACCCATTCGTCCCGCTTTGAATGGTCCCATTTTTTTTGCAAAATTTGCTCGAAAAACCCAAATTTCTTGCTCGTTTCATGCCCTACACACTCAAACACCTCTCAAACACCAAGTGAAGGTAAAATCAACCAAAAGAAGAGATATGTGTGTGATTTGTGCACCAAATTCACATCCAATCATGAAATTAAACACTATAAAGCAACACAAATTACACACATATCAGACATTCATTAATTAATTCAGCGTATGACAATTAGCTGTAATTAATTAATCTCTTATTATTCCTGAGTAGTACCACTCAACCCTTATCGCTTATGCTTGAATCAATGATTCAGCCTGCAGGACTTAGCATAACGAACCTCGTGAGCTTCCCAGGGAATGTCACCATCCTGAAACGGATATGGTTATCTAAATCCAGCCTGAGGAAACCCCACACAAACTGCCATCACCCAAGATGCAGATATACGAGTACATGTAAGACTCTCCACCATAGCAAGTCAAAGTGACAGTCAACCCATGTGTGCCCCTCAGCGTTCAATAGACTTTAGATCCGACCAAGTTACTGAGATCTTTACTCATTCATATGTCAAGTAGAATGGTTCATCTCACTGTTGATCCTATCAATACATTGAGATGTACCTGTCACACAAAGCAGTCAAGATAAACAACTTATGGACTTGTGTGCCGCAGCCTAAACCGACAGCCAAACCAAAAACTGTCTCAGCTGTGATAACTGTTTATATCTTGCTAGGTCGAACGATCTATACGATCTTCTATGATCTCTTACACACCGTATGATATCCCTATCAACGAGATAACTGGATATGTTTTTTCGCATCGTATGATTGTTAATTCAGACAAGAGTTATTTATTGTTAGTCATTGATGATTACCAGTATATCAAACATAACGTTTCCTAATATACCATTCATAATGCTTTTATGTATACAATTCCAACAGTTTAGCCCAGGAAACTGGAGTCTCAGGGATATCATTCATAGATCTAGTCAGAGGAATTGTTTGGTTATGATCAAGATCACTCTTAGGTTCCTCATTGACATCGTTGATCTCATGATTCCCTAGACTCAGTTCTCGAAGTGTCCTGCGCACTAAAGAAGCTTCATAAAAAACAACATGACATGTTATTTCCACAAGCTGGGTTGTCTTTTTGAATACCCTATATCCCTTATATGAAGGATGTCCATACCCGAGGAACACACCTTCATCAGCCTTTGGGCTGAAGGTATTTAACTTAAACTTCCCATTATTATGAATGTAACATGGAGAACCGAAAGCACAAAGATGAGCTATAGAAGGCTTACGACCATTGTAGATCTCGTAAGGAGTCTTGTTCAGCTGCATGTTGAATGCACTTCTATTCTATGTATAGCAGGTTGTCGTCAAGGCTTCTCCCCAAAATCCTTTTCCAAGGTCGGTAACGGCCATTACGGTTCTCACTGCTTCTTTGAGTGTTCTATTTCTTCGCTCAGCAAGACCATTTTGTTGAGGAGTTTTTGGGGCAGACTTCTCATGTCCAATTCCAATTTCAGCACAGAGGTCCATAAGAGGTCCATTGCAAAATTCTGTCCCATTGTCCAATCTTATCCTCTTAACTTTCACTCCTTTATCATTCTGGTGGCATGTTATCAGTTCTGGTAGCTGAACTTTGACTTCATCCTTGGATTTGAGCAGCACCACCCATGTGTATCTTGAGTAGTCATCCACAACCACTAATGTATATCTTCTTCTTCCAATTGTGGGTGGGGTAACTGGACCAAACAAATCCATGTGGAGCAGTTCCAAGATCCTTTCAGTGCTTGCTGAAACTGGCCTGTTCTTGAAGGAGGCTTTCGTCTATTTTTCTGAGCTGGAACGTTTTACACACTCCTTCTTTCTGGAATTTCTTCTGTGGCAGTCCTTCAATTAGATTATGCTTTGCTAGATGTCTGATGGAGTTGAAATTCAAACGACTTAGTCGCTTGTGCCACAGCCAGTTTACGCCTTCTGAGGAACTGAGTGCTATGAGGCATGCCCCTCTTTCTCCACTGGACCAATCTACAATATAGAGACCTCCTCTTTTGATTCCTCTGATTATGGTCTTGTGTGTAACTTTGTCTATTATGTGGCATTCTGATTCTTCAAAGCTGACTATATATCCACTTTCACTCAGTTGGCTTATACTAAGAAGATTGTGCTTCAAATTGGTGACCAGAGATACGTTCTGAATGATAATTCCATTGTGTTCCACACATCCTTTCCCAATCATTTGTCCCGTGGCCTTGTTCCCAAAACTGACTGATGCTCCTTCGTACATTTTAAGGTTCTTGATTAGATCCTTTTCTCCTGTCATGTGAGTCGAGCATCTGTTGTCTAATATCCATGTTTCTGCCTTATTTCGAGAACTCGGTCCCTGCAACACAGAAAATTTATTTAGGTCCCCGCATCCTTTCGGGTCCTGCAAGGTCTGTCATGTGGATCCAACCTTTTGGTATCCACACTTGTTTCACTCTTACAGTTTGTAAAACTGATTCACCTTTTGGTGATTGATCACCCTTTCTTCTAAAATAATGTGTGCTGCATGAATGCATGTTGGAAAGGATTGAGATGTGTGAACTATTCCTGAATTGATTGTTCTGAACAGAGTCTCGAGAAGCTATTCTCGGGTGAGTAGCCATCATAGTCTTTTGAGAGTAAAATAGTCTCAACTCAGGCCTCGAATAGGTGTTCCCCCTATTCGGATGACTGTTATAATAGAACTGTGGTCTATCATAACTTCTCGGATTTCTATCCGGTTGTCTAACAGACTTCCTTGCAACATTTACATGTTGCTTAGTCGTTCTTGTTAGTAAAACTGGATTCCTTGCATAAGGAACATTATGCTTATCTAGTTTAGAAAGGAGGTTAGTTTTCCTCTTGACAGTTTGCTTATACAATTTTCAAACTGTGTTAGCATTCTACTAAGATGCCAGTTTCGAGTCAACTTTTGACCAACATTTGGTCTTGACATTCTGATTAACTGGCTTCTTGGAATTAACCTTACCCTTTTCTGACATAGTACCTGAACTGAGTTTTGCTTTGACAAAGCCTAAATGAGTTTTCTCAGTTCCTGAAATGGATGCATGATTGCTCGAGAATTCCTTTTCACTATGGCATTCCATAAATCCAAGTCCAAATTTATCGGATGGTGGTCTTTGAACACTCAAGATCTCTTTTAATTGTCTTGAACTCTTCTTAAAAAAAATGTCACACTTAAAAGGTTCAAGTTTCATTAGAGAATCACGCTCTTTTGAAACATTTGCAAAATCTTTAAAAAGTTTAACATGTTCTTCTCTTAAATAATTCAGCTCCTCACTGAGTGACCTCGATCTTTCGACTTCATTGGTCAAAACTGAAATTTATAATTTCAGTGAGGCATTTTCACTAATTAATGTATCTTTAATTTCATGAAAATTTACAAATTCTTTAATAATTTTTTCAAGTGAAATATCCTGTGAGCTTGAATGACAAGGTTCATAGTTATAATCAAAACAAATAGATGTACTAGATGAGGGAAGATTAGTTGTTACCAATATTTCGCGGTTTGAAGCGCTCTCTTCTTCATCGGTAACGTCTCCGTCAATGGCTGCCATGAAGGCAAGAAATGCTTCCTCATCATTTTCATCCTCAGACATGTAGTAGCCATCATCATGGTCTGGTACGTCTGGCACTTCAGTTCTTGTGAGCATCGCTTGGGCAACAGCTTTGGATGCTCTCCTTTCAAGCACCTTCTTCAATCTGTCTCTCTCCTCCTGAGAGACTAGAGGGCATTCATACTTAAGATGATCTGGAGAGTTGTACTCATAGCATGTACGTGGCCTCTTTGTGAACCTTAGCTCACTAGACTGAGCTTCTTTTTATTTTCCTTTTGCCTTCTCGAGAAGCTTGGTCAGGTTCCTCAACTGTTCCTCCAGTTTGGCAATTGTTAGTTCAGTTTCCCTCTTCTGAACTGTCATGGAGGTGTCCTTCGCTGGTGAGGATTGATAGGCAGTTTTCTCGAAGTGAACAGGCCTTTTTGAATGCCTTTGGAAGTCTCTCTTCATGAAGAATGTAGCGTCACCATCAGTTGTTGAATTTGGGGTTCAGACAACTTCATTTCTGTTCACCATCTGGATGTCCCATTCATGGGCTTGGAGTTCGGCGAACAGTTCTTTGGTGGTCGTTTTGGAGAGATCCATGGTCTTCAAACTGGTGGTTTTGACAAACCAATCGTCCTTCGGCAGTCTTGAAAGAATTTTGGGATTCATATCGGCCACTTTTTCTTCTCTTCCAAGATTCTTCATTTCATTGATGATGGCAATAAACCTCGCTTCCATCGATTTGATTGTCTCGCCTTGTAGCATCTGGAAGGATTCATATTTCTCCACGATGACCTGCTTCTTGTTGCGCTTCATCGCCTCCGTTTCTTTTGTAAGGTCGTTGATCCAATCCCATAGTGTCCTGGCCGTGTTGTTCTCTACGGCTGTGTCCATGAGAGAATCTGGGAGGAATTGTATGATCATTTCCTGCGCGATGAGATCAACCTGATGGCGTTTCTTATCCTCAAGTGTCCAGTCCTCCATAGGTTTGTCTATCATTTCGATACCGCCTGGAGCATCTCCAGTCGCAAGGTGAACTTTAGGAATCTGAATCTTCAGAGGTCCATTCTTCAGAACTTCATCTATCTGTGGATGTTGAGCTTTTAGTTGAATGAGACACCTCTTCTTCGATTCTTCGAAATTCTCTGGGTTGTACTTGGGAAGGCTTGGATAACTCATCATTATCTTAAGATAATCTGCTCGCTAATCACACTAGACAAACAATTAGAGTGTAAGGAAGTACGGATTCGGTCTTAAGCGACTCAAGAACATGAAAGTCTAGAAAGACTGACCTGCGCTGATACCACTTGTTGGTCCAAGATCAGAGTACGTATAATGTGGAGCGGAAGTATTAAAATAGTTAAATACACTCTAATTCGCGGGCAGTTCAGTTTCTTATCAACTCAGTTTTTATGTGACAGTTTTAAGAAACACAATTTAACTTAGTCAACAGTTTAGATTAACAACTTTACAAGTATAAGCAGTTAACAGTTATACACTTCAACACTTCAAGACAAGTGTTGAAGGTTTCAAGATACAATTAAAAACTGTAAGATGCACAAAGTAAATAAAACTGTAAACGACACAGGATATTTATAGTGGTTCGGAGCCTTAAGTCCTAGTCCACTCTTCGGATATTTGATCCGAAAATTCACTAAGTTATGAAGATATAGTCCTCACGATCTATAGCCAGTTGCTGTAGAAACATCCGTCGACAGCACAATGGATCACTCGCCCAGGTGGTCGTACTTCACTCTTTCTTTAGTTTGTCGAAGGCTCTATGTCTTCTCTGTGAACTGGCAGTCGTCGAAGATGGACTGAGGATAAACCTTCCTTTTCCTTCTTTGGTAGAATGAATGGTTGAGTTCTTCCCAGAACGTACACTGGTTAGCAAATGCCCGTAATAACCTTCTCTTCCTTTGCAAGATCAGGCTGCTGTGTTCTTACTCTGAAAGTAAGAACACCAAGTTAGTAGATTAAGTAAGCAGACTTAATCCTCGTGTACCCAAGGTCACACGGTGAATCTCGAAGGATTATTTAAGCAGTAAATGCATCGTGTTTAATAAAAGAACCACGGTGTTAATGCCTTCTCGCTTGAGAGAATTTAATGCTTCAGCTTTGATTTCAGCAGAGAGGCAAGAGTAAAATGTGTCGAAGATTTAAAGATGCAAAGGTTTTTCTATCTCTGTTGTTCCTGCTATTTATAGGTTGGAAACCAGAAAATAGCCGGTAGAGACATTTTGAAGGATGTCCAGTCATAGTTCATTCTTCTCTGAAAAAGTTGTCTGCTTCTCTGCTTTTTCTACTACACTGTCCTGCTTTGCAGGGCAGTTTGTACTTGATGTGTCTGACGCCGAACAACATTGTACGCCAGTTGCAACTGAGTGTCTGACTGTCTTTTATCATTGACTTCCTTTGAGTTCTTCTGCGACTGATCGACATCTTGTTATGTACGCATTCCTTAATGCAAAACTGTCCTGGTCTGAAACTATGAGCACCTCTCGACAGTTTCTTTGTAAAAATTGTATCCACAGTTTTCTTTGAATATCCAAGCCTCGACATGAAAAACTGTCTGCGTAGTTTTTTGTAACCTTAGCTCTGCTCTGCTTTTCTTCGTCCTTTATGTTTGACAGTTATCTCGTCTGAATGGCGTCTTCTTCAAAACTGTTCCATAGTTTTGACAATTCTCTTCTCCTAGACTATTACAACTCGATCATCCTATACAAGGATTACATGGGGTAATAACTCTCTAAGGCCTAGACTTTGGTATATAGTTTTGACACATCAAAACATCAATTTAATGTGGGATTTCTACATCAACACCTAACAGTATTCCTCATCTCGCTTTCTTTATTCCTCATCTTGCCTTCTTTGTTCCTCATCTCGCCTTCTCTGTTCATCTTCTCGCCTATCTATCAATGTCAACTGCAGCTTCATAGTCTCGTCTCTTCTTTATGCCCCCTTTTTGACAAAATCAAAAATAGTAGCTATTCGCTGATTGATCTGCTGGTTGAGAGCATCATAGGGTAGAAGAGGTGCAGCTACAGAAATGGGATCGGGTGTCATTGTTCCTTCAAAAGTAGCCAGTGCTCTAGAGTCTAGAAAGGTTTGACTCTAAGCAGTAGCAGTAGGAAGCTCAGGTGGAGGAGGAGCTCTGCTTGTTGCTGCCTCTTCCTCCTTTTGCTTTGCTGCTGCTGCTGCTTCATTTCTTGCCTTTTCTGCAGCGGCCTCTTCTTCTGCTTTTCGAAGTGCCTCAGCAGCTACTGCTTCTTCCTCTTGCTTTCTTCTGAGCTCAACAGCTACTTCTTCTTCTTCGATTTGAAGCTGAGAGAGACGTGTTCTAAACATTTGTTCCTTGCATCTAACTTTCATCGTTGTGTATCCAGTTTTTGTCGTTGGGTATCTAGTTGCCCAAGAGCAGCGTGATATTCAATGATCTTCCTTCTAATGATTTCTAGACTTGATGCTGATTTGCTTGTAGTAGTCTCTTGTTGAGAGTCAAAATGATCAATTCCCCCTGAATTCAAGAGGGGTTCGTTCTCATTTTCTGCATCTTTAAACGATCTTTCTTCCTCATCAAAGTCTCTAGAAGTGGTCTGGTCATCCTCCAGTTGTACTTGTCTACGAAATGCGGTTTGCACAATGGGGACTATCCTCTCTTCTGTATTTTCTTTACGACATTCAGCTTGCTTGCCTTTCTTACTCATTTCTCTTTCTTCTTCCAAGACACTTGTAAGTACTAGCCGTCTTCGCTTCTTATTTGCCGTCTTTGTCAATGCAGTTTCGGCTTGTATTTGTTTTCCTTTAGCAGCCTGTGAACTGCATTCTTCACTAACTTTCACCTCCAAGTCAACACTATCTTCTTGTTGATTTTCAGAAGGATCTGTGTTATCATCACCTCCATGATTCTCATTTTCACGACTATCGCCTTCATCTGCAATACGATGAACCTTATCGCCTTCACCAATGTCTCTGCCTTGCCCCATCATCATTCTTCAAGTAAATGGCAATGTTTTCACTAGTTTTCGGTAAACGGAAGATTTCGGCAATGGTATCTGCACTTATAACCATAGGAATTTTGTTGACCTTGGTTTTGAAGGATTTTCCACTTTTATCAACAATGGCATTCTCGTAGAATTTGGCGACGCGGTGAGGTTTGAATTTATGAGGGTGTAAGCCTAGAAACTGTACCAGCTTCTCTTTGTGCAACTTATCGTTAAGTGTGTCATCGGAACACAAATAGTCGAGTTCTTTTAGATTTAGAATCTTCTTCTTAAATATTTGACTCACTCGAATGTCCTTGTTGGATAGATCGGCGACATCGACTATGTCATTTGATCGGTGCTTTAGATCCTTATGAGTGACTTCTTTGATGCTGGTGCTTTTTCTTGACTTCCTTGATGCGCTCGAACCTTCGCCAGATGAAATCTTTCTCTTCCCCATAATATTAAGGAAAATGTAGGTGTAATGAAGATTCAAGACTAAGAACAGGGTGAATTCGAGAGGAGGCAGTTGCAGAAATCAATTTAGGGTGATGATTGATTGCGGAAAGTTTAATCGAGGTTTTGACACAGTTAGATCCACGGTTGAGATGAACTTCCACTTTTTGTGATCTTCTGCTGTGATGAAGGTTGATGTAGAAATGTCTATTCCTATTCTGGCGTGGCGTATGCGTAGCGCGTGTTCGTGGCTACGTGTCTCCGCCTAATACGCAGTGACACTGCTTCCTATAAAAGTTTTCATCCAGCTGACTGCATCAAAAATTCAAATCTCTTTCTAGAGAATATGGACAATTTTCCTTCGAACCTTTATCTTAGAGAAACTGTTGTGGTAGTTTTTAACTGCCAGAAAGAAAACTAATGGATCATCAAAACTGTTATGACAGTTTAGCAACAACATGGTTCTGCGCGTCCTCATACATAAATCTTAGTCGCCGTATTCTCAAACCATGACCTATCACTGATCTTTTGTACTTTTTCAGTGTTCAGTCTGCTCTTCCACGTGTCCATAAGCGGTTGATCCATGTAAATATCAAATATTCAATACAGAAGTCTCAGATCTCGAGCTTGCTTGTGAAGCGTTGTGTCAGCATTTATGAACCATCACATGTTCTGAATCATGGCTAAAATACCGTCTATAAATACATTCTTTTTGCAAACAAGAGAGTACACTCAACTCATCTTTCCATAAAGTCCTCGAGATAATTATGTTCTCAATGAAATGGCTACCCTTGCTCAGATAGAGATAATGAGGGGTAAGATGTTGAACCCGACTGGGTTGGTGGTGGAGTACTGGGAGACTCCTTTCATCCATAACTCTATCATGAGCGATCTAAGGTCTAATCAGCTTGAGTCTTTTGTAACTCGACAGCCATTCAAATTTCATGACAATGTGCTAAGGGTTATTGCCGACAGATGTTATGTGGCAGAGGTGTTGGAGTATACAGTAAAGCGAACTTTTAAGCGAGCTTTGTCATGTAATTAATCTCCTATAAATAACTGAAACGAACGTTATCACCTTGTTGCAATCTCATGATTCCATGTATATCCACTTATCTTATATTGTAGACAATGTGGTGGGTGCGTCGTCCCACTGAAGATCGCATTGTTGGGTTCCTTATAAGATATAAAACGTATTCACAACTGAGATAGTTCTGGATAAACTATCGTTTTAGGTTGTAGTATAAACTTGAGATAACTAGTCTTGGTTATTAGTTTATGCTAGTGAGTGGTGACGCATTGAATGGCTCGCGGTGAGACGTGTTCTTCTGTTCTGACTCTATGAAGAACCAAGGTCTCGGTGACTTTGATAATTCTTAACCCTAGATGTGATATTTAGATACATGCAAATGAATGTTTGTTACTTTGACTTACCATGGGTGAGAATCAAAAGGATGATTCAATATACTCCGTATCTTGGGTAACAACATTATTTGTTGTGTTTATATAGTCACATTAGGGCACCGTGTCCTGGACTTCCAGGTTGATGACATCCCCTTAAGGAGTTCATAAGTTTTATCGTATTAAACCCTGCAGGTGGAATTTATTCCGATACGATAATAATGTTGAGCGGGTACTACTTAAGGATTAAGATATTAATTAATTAATGCTGTCAGAGCTTTTAATTAATTAATGGATGTGCGGTTATCTTAAACACGGGGAATTAATTAAGTCAAATAGAAGCCCTGATTCACATCGGGATAGGATGGCAGTTGCAACATTAATTCTCTAGTGGAATGAATTAATGTTATAAGTTCAATTTATATTATGGGCTGAATATATGTGTTTGGACTTATGGGAGGCCCAATCATATACCTTCTAGAGATCCCTGGCCTGGCCCAACTAAAAACCCTAGAAGATGCCTATAAATAAGATCTTATGGTTGAGAGAAAAACCTTAGTTGTCTAAGTTGTCATTTTCATAAGCTCATGTGTTGAGCGACGGTTAGGGTTTAGTTCTCTCAAACATCGTAGATCTAGTATTTTGGATTGGCATCTACAATTTGGAGGATTGTTGTCCACCCGGTATCCGATCGTGGTTCGTGGGACACAGGCTAGAAGATCTCCAGTGGAATCAATCTCCAGATCTGTAGATCTGATAAGGTAATCGCTGATCTAGTCGATTTATTTTAATTAAACCATGTATGTGTACGTTTGGTAACCAACATCGATCGTGGGGATGATCCGCCTTCACCGGCGTGTTCCTTCAATTGGTATCAGAGCCTCGTTCGTGGTTGTTGGCTCTGCCTGAAACATGCAGTTGGTTTATTGTATTTTAAATCATTTAAGCATGTCGTCGATGTTTTATATATTTTGGTTTTCCTCGTGGCTCCCGATCTGTTTTTGGTTTTTGGTGCGATGGTTTATTCGCGGTTTATTATCATTTTTCACCACGAGAAAATCCGTGGTTAGTATAGGAAATGATGTAATTTTATTTCCTGTAATTTTATATCAATTTTGATGTAATTTGCTGAGAAAAACGAGACCAATAATCGAAGAACACGAAGAACAAACATCGACGGAAATCTGCCAAATCGTAGTCGCGCAGGGGCTGTTCGTGGCTTAGCCACGGCCGATTGGGCTGACCGGCCATCAGGGGTCTCATCTAGGTCGGCGGACATCGCCGCCGCATCACCAGCAGGCCGGGAAAGCGACGGGTGATGGCGCAACAGTGGCTGCAAATCGCGCGCTCGTCTGCGCGCGTTATGCAGCTTGTCTGCAGTACCTGTTTGCGGGCTCCCAGGCAGACAGTGGAGCGGCGATTGGCGACGGCGGTTGTCGGATCTCGAAGCCCGGTGGTAGGCGACCACCGGGACGTCGGGGTTTGGCCTTGATGGTGGCGCAGTCAACGGTGGCAAAGGCGAATAGTGAGGCCAGTTGCGCGACTTTTCTGAGCAATCAGCAGATTTTTGCGCGGCAGTTGCGCAGGTCGTCTTCTTCGCGTCGCCGGCGGCGATTCCGGCGAGTATCGTTGATGTCGGCGGCGTGAATTTGGTCTCCGTGGTAAGGGCTTCAAATCCCATGGGTTTTTCGGCATTGATGGCGGCGGAATTAGCGGCAATTGATGCGTGAAAATGGCTGGACGCAAGAATCTCGCGATTCTGTCTGCGTGTGGTCTGGTTTCGCGCATCGATTGGTGGCTATTTCGGGTCGTATCTGTAATTCCAACGATTTGATCTTACTTTCTATACTTAGGGCTTCAATGCCCAGCAGGTTTGGGAGGTTGATGATCGATTATGACGGCACAATGGGCCAACGAAGTCGGCCCAGTCGCCATAAAACCCTAATTTTCTGGGTTGAAAGCATGTAGTTGGACGTTTTTTCGTGGTCATTTGGAGGTTTTCCATTTATGGATTTCCAGTACCAATGACATGGAATTATAGTCCAAACCTAGGGCTTTGAGGCCCAGTAGGTTACCGGCATGATTGTCGTTGGAATCGATGGGAACGGAGGTGAGAAAAGTGCCCTGTGCACTGGTTTTCGCCCAGGCTGCTCAACTAACCATTTTCTTCGGCCAATTGGCGTTGATTCAAGCGTGAATCTCCGGTGCCGTTGGTTGGAGATGGAAGTCTAAACTTTGGTCTTCAAAGCCCATTAAGTTTCGGTCGTTGACTGTGCGTCTTTTGGTAGCAACGGTGGCTCGAAGAAGGCTATTTGCAGTAAATTCAAAAGCCCAAATTTGAATTGTTTGAGGCCCGGATCCGTTTCGAAGACCCATTTGAAGAGCTGTATATCAAATATTCATGTAATAGAATAGGTAGATATGCAGGTACACATCTTGGGGCCACGAGGACATATTATTTGTTCTTGTATGATGTGTATTTATTTTCTAAGCATGTCGTATGTTTTACATGTTAGAAGCATGCTAGGATTTATTTATTTCTTTATTGCATGCTGTTAAAAACCTTCAATTTAAAATGACTAAGTGAGTTAAAATAAATTTTAATTAATTTATTTAGGCCTCCACAATTGGTCTTATAAGTGAGTGTGTGTGTTGTTCGCTTGACCCTGGGCGTCACCCCCCAACGGATACAACATTCACTGGTTCACTGGATAAGACTTCTAATAAAAATGAATTTTATCTTTAAATGAAGTGTGTGTCACTCGCGTGACCCTGGGCGTCACCCCCCAACGGATGTGTCATTCACGGTTCATTGGTAAAGATTTAATTCAAGATAACTTTTAAGAAATTATTTGCAAGTGATGTAAAGTCCTAACGGTAAGGTCATCAATTGTTAAATGATTTTCTTTTTTGGTTAAATTGTGGTCATCACTTAGATGTGAATTTCTATATAACTCCCCAACGGAGTCCCTGTTTTAATTCACATGGCCTGTTAAGTGGTCCGACTATTAATTCTATTCGTCATAAAGTAGAGGTTGACGTGATATTGGAATTAAAGATAGTTTGTCTGGTCAATGGATATGTGTGTAAACGTCCACCCACCGTGGCTTGCATATATATTTGTTGGGCTGCTGGAGGTTGCATTAAACATTGGTTTTGAAGGTTTCCATGTTTTATGCTTCAATTAATGTGATTTAAATGCTTACGTGTTTGCATTTAATTTATTTCAGTTATCATCATGTCGTTTAATCTGCTTATGACTGTTCTCTATCATAACAAGCTTATTGGTCCAATTTGTTTGGACTGGAAATAAATCTGGATATAGTACTGGTTGCTAAAGAGTACATATTTGTATTCAAGACACCTACTCGAGGTCTCTTGAACTCTTACTTCCACTTGAAAGTAATCATGGGTAAGAAATAGTACCATGTTGCTGAGTTTCTTACTGGCTTGATTATAGTGGAGGATCTCACGGGTAAGAGATCACTGGCTCTGGTTTCTTTTGAAGCATCATCTTCTTTGTGTAATGACGGTTAGAAGAAGAAGTCACAAAAGAAAAAGAACAGTGGGAGCAGTGGGAGCAAATAAGTAATACTTTCTGGTAGTATGCCACTTTTTGGTGGTGTCATGAAACTAAAGGGAAAGTGTTACTGATGCAACCAGTCTGGGCATTACAGATATAATTGTCCCCTCTTAATGAAGGGTATCTCGTGTACATCTTCTGTGTTAGTTTTTGAAACATGTCTTGCGGCTTGTTTTACTATCTCTTGGATAGTAGATACTGGTGCCATTGATCATGTTTGTTTTAGTCTGCATGGTTTCATGCAGAAAAGACAACTAATGAAGGCGAGATAACTGTAAGCTTGGTAGATGCTGTTAGAGTGGTGGTTGTTGTAGTGGGAGATATACACTTAATCTTTTTCGGATTGTGATATAGCATTAAAGGATGTTTTAAACATGTCTAGTTTTTGAAAGAATTTAATTTCAGTTTCGAAACTGTTTCTGGATGAATATTCAGTTATTTTTAATAACGATAATGTTATTAAAGAAATAACTCTTTTATCTATTCTGGCATGTTGGAAAACTCCTTATATACTATTACTTGTGTATATCGTTCCGCAACTAAAACTCATGCATATTCATCGTTTAAAAGGATAGTTTCTTCTATGTTGAATCAAACATATATTTGGCATCTAAAACAGGGTCATGCTAATCTGACTAGGATCCAAAGACTGATAAGTCGTGGATCATTGGAATTTCTCCAAGTTGAACCATTCTCAGTCTGCGAATCCTAATTGGAGAGTAAGATGACATTTAAGTCTTTTTAAGGCTATAGGTTTAAAGTCAATGATATGTTGAAAATGATTCAATCTGATTTGTGTGGGCCTATGTTTATTCAAGCAAGAGGTGGTCTTGAGTATTTCGTGAATTTCACGAATGATTACTCAAGGTTTGGATATATTTACTTGATTCACCACATGTCTGAATGATTTGACAAGTTCAAAGAATTTAAGACTGGAGTGGTGAATTAAAAAGGTGAAAGTATCAAGTCACTACGATTTTATTGTAGTTTCTAATACCTCAGTGCTGAATTTAGGCAATACATATTGGATAACGAGATTACATCTCAACTGTCTACGCCTGATTTTCCGCAACGAGGTGGCGTAGAAGAGAGAAGAAACATAATTCTTTTTGGAGATGGTGAGGTCGATGATGAGTTATGCCACTTTGCCTACTTTTGTTTTAGGGTTATGCCTTGGAAACAACGACGTATCTTCTGAAATTAGTATCTTCTAAATTGACTCTAAAGACTCCAATAGAATTGTGTACTTGGCGAAAGCCTTGGTTAAAACCATATTCTGGTTTGGGGTTGCCCAACATATATGTTGGATAAGGAAGTCGATAAGTTGGTACCTAGAATGGAAGTACGGTTGTTTATAGGATATCATAAGGGTACAAAAGACGGTTAATTTTATAGTCCTAAAAAATCAGAGGGTGGTGGCTAATACCAATGCCCGATTCTTGGAGGAAGACTATATAAGTGAGCATGAATCCAAGAGTAAGATCATTCTTAATAAGTTGAGAGGAGACAATTGTACACCGAGTGTACTAAGTGTCATACCACAAGACACTGCACAACGTGTTGACTCTGGTATATCTACACAGGTACTGCCTTGTTGTAGTGGGAGAGTTGTTCAATTTAATCGTTTCATGGATGTGGGAGAGTCTTTGGATTTGGTCCACATTGGTGAACATGAAGCGAATTGTTTCATGGGTGTGGGAGAGTCTTCGGACTTGGTTCATATTGGTGAACATGAAGCGAACGATCCCTGAACTTACAAAGAGGCAGTTCAAGATATAGATGCGATGTATTAGCATAAGTCTATGAATTCTGAGATTGAATTTATAGATGCTATGGATGGATACGGCCTTCTGAGCTTCCTAAAGGCAATATAGCCATTAGGTGTAAATGGGTCTATAGGTGTAAGAGAGGATCTGACGGAAAGGTCATCGCCTTTGTAGCATGGTTGGTGGCGATGGGATTCACTCAATTAGAGAGAATCAGTTATGATGATAATTTCTCTCCTGTAGCCGTGCTAAAGTCGATCTGTATTCTCTTATCCATAGCAAATTACATGGACTCTAAGGTTTGGCAAATGGATGTTAGGACAGTTTTCCTTAATGGAAATCTGAATGAAGACATTTATATGCGGTAACCTGAAGGTTATGTAAGGAAATGCTAAGAGCATCTAGTTTGGAAGTTAAAGAAGTCTCTTTATGGACTTATACAAAAATGAGCAATGGAAACGTGGTGGTATTCTTAGTACTGTACGTAGACGATATCTTCTTATTGGCAACAACTTGAGGGTATTGTCGGACGTATAGGTGTGGCTGTCAAAACAGTAACAGATGAAGGATTTTAGAAATGCTATGTACATTCTTGGTATAAAGATCATTCAGGATCAATATAAGAGAATATTGCATTTGTACTAAGCTTCCTACATCAACACTGTTATTGCCCTATATAGCATACAAAACTCCAAGAATGGATTTTTACCTTTGTGACATGGAGTTTATCTATCTAAAGACATGTGTCTTAAAATGCCAGACAAGATAGATGAGATTGCTAAGGTTCCTTAAGCTTCGGCAGTAGGAAGCCTTATGTATGCTATGTTTTGTACTAGACATGATATCTACTGTGCAGTTGGCATGGTGGCAAGATATCAATCTAACCCGGGTCAGGGGCACTGGACTGCGGTAAAATATGTTCTCAAGTATCTGAAAAGAACTTGAGATTATATGTTGGTTTACCTATTAGACAGTCTGACCCCTTTGGGTTAATCAGATTCAGATTTTTAAGCTGATCAAGATATGAGAAAGTTAACCTCGGGTTATGTGTTTACCGTGGGAATTGGAGTATTACATGGCTGCCTCGGAGGTTGCCAAAGAAGTTGTCCGGCTTAGAAGCTTCTTGTTGGACTTGGGGTGATTACGAGTATGCCTAAGTATATCACGACATATTGTGACAACACTGGTGCAGTAGCAAACTCGAAAGAACCTAGAGCCCATGTGGCAAGTAAACACATAGAGAGACAGTACCACATTTTACGAGATATCGTAAAGAGAGGTAACGTGGCTGTGGAAAATTTGTGTCGTTGTATAACCTGGTTGATCCATTCATGAAGACTTTGGAAACTTAGATATTCGGAAAACACGTAGAGGGTTTTGGTTAACGATACATTGCAGCTACACTTTAAGTCTAAGTGGGAGATTTGTAATGGCATGGTGCATACTAAAAGTTTAGCTTTAGTATACGTGGGAGATTGTTGGAGTATACAGTAAAGCGAACTTTTAAGCGAGCTTTGTCATGTACTTAATCTTCTATAAATAACTGAAACAAACGTTATCACATTGTTGCAATCTCATGATTGCAAGTATATCCACTTATCTTATATTGTAGACAATGTGGTGGGTGCGTCGTCCCACTGAAGATCGCATTGTTGGGTTCCTTATAAGATATAAAACGTATTCACAACTGAGATAGTTCTGGATAAACTATCGTTTTAGGTTGTAGTATAAACTTGAGATAACTAGTCTTGGTTATTAGTTTATGCTAGTGCGTGGTGTCACATTGAATGGATCGCGGTGAGACGTGTTCTTCTGTTCTGACTCTATGAAGAACCAAGGTCTCGGCGACTTTGATAATTCTTAACCCTAGATGTGATATTTAGATACATGCAAATGAATGTTTGTTACTTTGACTTACCATGGGTGAGAATCAAAAGGATGATTCAATATACTCCGTATCTTGGGTAACAACATTATTTGTATGTGTTTATATAGTCACATTAGGGCACCGTGTCCTGGACTTCCAGGTTGATGACATCCCCTTAAGGAGTTCATAAGTTTTATCGTATTAAACCCTGCAGGTGGAATTTATTCCGATACGATAATAATGTTGAGCGGGTACTACTTAAGGATTAAGATATTAATTAATTAATGCTGTCAGAGCTTTTAATTAATTAATGGATGTGCGGTTATCTTAAACACGGGGAATTAATTAAGTCAAATAGAAGCCCTGATTCACATCGGGATAGGATGGCAGTTGCAACATTAATTCTCTAGTGGAATGAATTAATGTTATAAGTTCAATTTATATTCTGGGCTGAATATATGTGTTTGGACTTTTGGGAGGCCCAATCATATACCTTCTAGAGATCCCTGGCCTGGCCCAACTAGAAACCCTAGAAGATGCCTATAAATAAGATCTTATGGTTGAGAGAAAAACCTTAGTTGTCTAAGTTGTCATTTTCATAAGCTCATGTGTTGAGCGACGGTTAGGGTTTAGTTCTCTCAAACATCGTAGATCTAGTATTTTGGATTGGCATCTACAATTCGGAGGATTGTTGTCCACCCGGTATCCGATCGTGGTTCGTGGGACACAGGCTAGAAGATCTCCAGTGGAATCAATCTCCAGATCTGTAGATCTGGTAAGGTAATCGCTGATCTAGTCGATTTATTTTAATTAAACCATGTATGTGTACGTTTGGTAACCAACATCGATCGTGGGGACGATCCGCCTTCACCGGCGTGTTCCTTCAAAGGGTCATGAGATTCAAGCCAACCTCCATGAGCAGGAGATATGCTGGTCTCCAGAGTCCTTCTCTCTTAATTTCGGGCTGCCTTATGGTATGATGCCTTTGATGGACTACCGAAAAGACGAGACAGCGCGGGAGTGGTATGCATGGTAGAATTGGAGAGAGACCCCCATTGACTTCCATCCAACAGTTTCTTTGAGGCACTTGTCACCTCGATATTGAGTGATATTTAATATTGTCAATCAAATAATTGTTGGAAATCCTTCACGGGTTACAGAGTTCTCCGCGCCGGTGTGGAAAGCGATGATGGCTTTTGACAACAATGCTGAGGTGGACTGGGCTTCTTTTTTCTTTGATCAAGTGAGACACGCATTTGAGAATCTACCAGCTCTCTCAGTTCCTTATGGAATGCCCCTGAGTTGGCTTATTGAGCATCAGTTTCCAAAGTACACTCGAGGTGGGTGGTCCAACATCCTAGATTCTGATTTCTATCCAACACGGCATTTTCCTATCGGTTGATCTCCTCTGCCCTTTGTTGAATCAGTTCTATTGTAATCTCTTTTTAATTGTTGTAGGCTTGGGGTGAACTGCCCCCCTTCTTAGATTTCAGATGATGTAATATGTACTTCTCATCAGTTAATGAAATCTCCTTTCCTTTTCAAACATCTGGAGTCACAGTTTCCATCATAAGAGAATCTTTCTGGACTGTACTTGTACTTCTCTCTTGGACATCACAGTTTGTTTAAGATCCTTTGAGTATCCTGCATCCTTGTGAATCTTTCCATAGGATATGATGTTAAGTCTAAAGTCCGTACCCCTACGATCTGTCTCTTTACAGACTCTGACCCCTAAAATTTTAGACCTATTGGCCACTCGTTCCATTGTGGGTGGCTAGTCATAGTTGTTGGGCATTGAATGGTGACCTATCGGCTTGGGAAATCGAGTCATGAGAAGTCATGTCATTAAGATGGCTTGATATCCTTCTCGATCATTGCACAAGATCTTCCATAAATACTTTCGTTAGCAGCATTGAAGATTCACACATCTAATATCCTTTTGCTGAAAATAATCTTGAGATCCTTTCAAAACTAAATAACTTCTCCTCCTCCTTCTCCTTCAGCTTTCACGATACCAAATATCGTGGAAGAGATTGGGAAAATCTCATTCCGGAGAAAGAAAAAACTCGATAGAATTAGAATTCAAGCGCATCATTGGAGAGCTCCATGCATAGATCAATGGTTGATGGGTCTCTGATAAGTTAGGATTTTCACCAACTTATATGGTCGTTCTTTGACTAATTATGTGGTGTTGAGATCGTTTTTAGTGTATTTTTCGTGCATGAATTGGCTTTTGTACTTGTAATGTCGTGTTTGATGAATCATGCTGGTTTTTGGTCGAAAACAAGGAAGATTAGGTTCCCAGTTCAGGACCACGTCGATCGACGGGGATGTCTCGTCGATCGACGCGATGATTGGAAAAGAAGTGCTCGACGAAGGAGAAGGAGAAGGTCGACGGAAGCAACAAGCCCACGTCGATCGACACCATTCCACGTCGATCGACGAGGGTACTTCATCAGCGTCGATCGATGCTGTTCTCCAACGATCGACGCGCTCGCAGGATTCCTGGTCTGAGTCTGATTCGAAGATAAACACATATCTATTCCTAGATACTGTTTGATACATCCTTCACTATTATAAATAGCCATGTGTAAATTCGTTTTTAGTGTGGAAAAATCATTAGAGAAAATTAGAGAATTTATTATTGAAGATTTCCAAAGTTTTTTTAGAGTTTTATGTTTGAAGACAAGTTTCTGTGGGAAGACAATCAGACCCGAGTTTTTATGCAATTCAGGTTTTATTTTTCTATGATGAATATTTCTCTGAATATGTGTAACTAATTTCTTCTTCAGATTCTAGGGTTTCGAACTATCAATGTATACATGTTTTGATTAATTGAATTATTTTCCCTTTCCCTTCGTAGTTTGTGAAATCTGTGTTAATTCATAATCTTCAGTTTGTTGGTCACATCTTAGGATTAATTAGTTGATTGCTTGAGACGTAACTGTAATAGTTTTCAATGGAAAGAGATTTTCATAATATAATCTAATTTCTTGTCGTAACTGAAGGAGATTGATTGTAGGGATAAATCTGTAGATCTTTGGAGTTAGTTAATTTATCTTGAGACCGAGCGGAGATAGGTAATTAATTAATCTACTTTATGAACTGTCCAACAAAGAAGTTCATAATACCTTTCTGATGTTTCACTACGAAGAGGAATTAAATTGGGAAATAATCAATTCATTCATCCATGTCATACTTGATAGGTAGATGTCCCTGGAATCTGTACTCTCACAATCGTTTTCATCAAAAGCAATTTAGTTTTCTAGTCTTAAATTTAATTCGCATGTATTGAGAATTTCAAAATAATTACAACCCAAAATTTGACTTTTCCCTAACCAGTGTTTTGAGAACTAATCTTTTAGTACTTAGGGTTTTTCGTTACTTCTATCCCTATGGGATCGATAATTTTTATTTGCCGCTATATTATTAGCTTTGCTAAGTCGCTGTTAAATAATTTAGCGATCAAATTTTGGCTTCGTTGCCTGGGAGAGAATAGAATTAATCTTACTATTAAAACTATGATCAAAGTACTGATTTAGGTTGTATTTTCTTTGTGTTTTTGTATTTTTCGTCGTTTACGTCGATCAACATGATTTTCTGTTGATCGACGCGTGTGTCATTACCTCGTCGATCGATGCTATAGCTCGTCGATCGACGCCATGTGTTTTCTGAATTTTCAATTTTTCAATTCCACTCTGTTTCGTTTTTACCTCACTACCTCCTTTGCTGTACAGGTAGTGCATGAGTACGAGAGCCAGAGGAAAGGATCCGCTATACTATCACCCGGATATCGAAGCCACTTGCAGAAAGATCCGAAAGAATAAGCTTGCTCAGGAAGGCTCGAGTAATCAAACAATGGAAGACAACGTGCCACTGCCGGTTATTCAACCGCAACCACCAATGCTAACTGCAGAGGAGCAAGCTGTGCTTCTCCAAGAAGTTCAAGCTATGAGGGCACAAATCCAACAGCTGAATCTGGAAAGAGACCTCGAGAGGAACAATCCAAATGGAAGGGATGTCCGCCGCAACCCACTATTTGAGGACAATCCCGACAATGAAGAGGATGACAACCAAAATCCGCTAGAGGAATCTGACGATGAGGAAGAAGAGGAGGCTATGCAGAACCGATATAAACCTCGGTTCAGGGAGACAGATTTCAAGATTGGCATCAATGCCAATAACTTCAAGCTGAAGACCGGATTAGTGCAGATGGTCCAACAAAATCAATTTGGAGGAAGGGCTACTGAGGATCCTTATGCACATCTGGATAAGTTCCTTATGCTCTGCGACACTGACAAGATCGGAGGAGTCAGCAAGAGTGCCATCTGAATGCGTCTGTTCGCATTCTCTCTGAGGGATAAGGCACAATCATGGTTCACTGCGTTGGACAAGGAAAGCATAAGCACATGGACTGAACTGAGGAATGAATTCCTGGAAAATTTCTTCCCTCCGAATGTCATCAGGCAGAGAAGGAAGGAAATCATCAGATTCGCTCAAAGACCTGATGAGAGCTTTAGTGAGACGTGGGAGAGATTCAAAGAACTACTGAGATCTTGCCCCGGACATGGCTTTCCGCCAGGAGAGCAGGCAGAAGCATTCTATGAAGGACTCAATGACAAGACCGTCAAATTGGTGGACACTACATTGGGAGATACCATCATGACGAAAAGCGGAAAGAAAGCCATGGAATTCTTCCAAAAGATGGCTAACAACACTCAACGGTGGTCCTCAAATCGAACTCAACCCGTGAAAGCAATCGAAAAAGTGGCGGAAAAAGTTGTCGAACAACCTGATTTGGCAACTGAGTTGAAAAAGCTCAAGGAAGAGTTCGCTACACTGAAGCAAGAGAAAATTGTCGCTGCAGTTGAGGCGGTGCAAGTTCCACCTGATGGTGAGGGTGCCGAAGTAAACTTCATTCAAAGAGGCGGTTATCAAAACAATTACCGAGGAGGGTATCAGCAACACAATCAGCAGCATAATCAACCCTACACTTATAATCATGCGAGGAATCAACATGGATTTTCCTACGCAAACCCTCAAGCCGCGGAGCAGCCACCACCAGGATTTGTCGTACAAGACGGGGCAGTTGTGGAGAAGAAGAAGCCAAATCTCGAGGAGATTTTGGCTAAATTCATGGAAGGTTCCACCGACACGGTAGCCAAGCTCAAGCAAGAAATCTCAGGCGTGAACACTAAGGTTGACCAGATGCAGAAGCATGTGCAGATCATTGAGAACCAAGTCAGTCAGATTGCCGATTCTCTTGGAACTAAACACAAGCCGGGACAACTTCCGAGCAACACTCAGGTTAATCCCAAGAACCAGAATCAGAGGAACCAAGTAAACGCCATAACTCTGAGAGGGGGAAAATCCTATGAAGGACCAAAGCAGGCAGGGAAAGAAGCCGACAGGGGGAAGAAACCGTCGCTGACGAGATCCCATCGACCGACGCAGGGTCCCTGTCGATCGACGCAGCTCCTGAATCCACGTTGTTGGGAAAATACTTGTAAATTACCCTTAGGTTCTTATTGTAAAAGGTTTTGTTGGATCAAACCTTAGTAGACGGTCGATCATTGCTGAACCTTAGCATAGCTTAGCATCCGATGTAATGTCCTGTATAGGTTAAAACATCGTTTTGTAATAGAATAGGCCAATTGAAATATCTCAGCAAACATCGAACAATGCTGAAGGCTGTGCGTATTATTCGACAAACACATCCCTGACTGCTGAAGATGCTAGCAAATCAAATCAGAGTAGCAGACAAAGCACTCGCTGTGCAAGGAGATCAAAAGCATGCTGAAAGAGATCCAGCATCCCGTACCAGCAGAAGCTCAGCAAAGCAAAATAGAAGGACTGCTACACCGCCATTCTGACCAACGCGCGACAATTAGCCATGTCAGAAGTAGGACGGAAAAGCCTGTCAGAAAGCAGGAAAATCAATAATTAGCTACCCGCATTTAAGGAGAAAGATCCGTTGTGTCTAAACGGATCTATCGACTCAAACTTCAAGATCATAACTATAAAAGGGAAGTCAAAAGAAAATGCAGGAGCTGCTCACTCTCTAACCAGAAACACGATATACGAAAGAATCCAAAAAAAGGCAAAAAGGCAAGAGAGCAGTCCAGTTGAAAGGCACAATCCAGAGATATTCAAAGGCCTTCAACACTCCGAGTGTCTCACTACGTCTGACATTCGTCTGAGTGATTCTTGAACTGGTTCAAGAATCTTAAATCATTGGGATCACTTTCCTTTTAAGGAAGGCATCCGGCAGTCAATTTCTTGTAAAGAAATTGATTAAGGCGGGCACTGAAGCCAAGCACACACGTAGTTCGGAGGGAACTTTAAACTTCTCCAAAGAAAGTGGTGAAAGCGAGTTTTACGAAGGTGCGCCCTTGACTCAGCCGGAGCTACACCAGGAAAGTTCGAAGTATCGGAAGATAGTCGTAAAGCAGACAGATCTTCAGGAGGCTGATTGCTTAACAAGAGAGGCAACTCTTTGTACACCGTATACTTTCTAACAAAATTCTTAGCGATTCGGCTAAGGAGTGGACGTAGATCATTTGATCGAACCACTATAAATTGTGTGTTGTCTTGTCCTTACTGCTTCTCGAGCTACTAAGTTTTAAAACCTAGTAACCACGTTACTAGTGTATAACTGAAAAGGTAACCTAAGAAAACCTTAGCCAAAAACGAAGTTGAAAATAATCTAAAGAAAAGAAAACGTAATCTATTCCACTGCACTTCGTGTGTGTACTTTATTGTAACCACAATGACTCTGATCATAAGGGACCAACAAGTGGTATCAGAGCAGGAGGTTGAAAAACCGACTGCTTCTGATTCGCTTAGGACCTAGATCCTAGTCTATCCTTGCGTCTCTTGTATTGGTATTTTACACAGCTCAGGTAACGACGATGTCTAATCACGCTCTCCCGAAGTACAACAAGGATGGATTTGAAACATGGAAAAAGAAGGCCATGATCCAGCTGCAGAGCATACACCCAGAGATGAGGGACATCCTAACGATTGGACCTATTGAAATCATGAAGGTCAACACCGCACCCCCTGGACCCACTGGTGGTCAACCCAGACCTGAGATGGTGAGTAAACCTTACGAGGAATGGACTCTTCAAGACAAAAAGAGAGGCCAGCTGGAGTTTATCGCCATGAAGCTAATTATGGAATGTCTATCCCCATTAATGTCCAACAAAGCTCTAGATTATGACACCGCAAAGGAGATGTGGGATTATGTGTGCAAAGTCTCTCAGGAAACGGAACAGATGAAGCGAAACAAGCTACAAGTCGTTGTTGACAAGTATGAATCCTTCGCCATGATTCCAGGAGAAACCATTCAGGAGATGGAAGAGAGGTTCAACACTATCATCGCAGAACTCAAAAATGTCGGCAAGACATATGACAAAGGGGAAATGAATAATAAGATTATATCCAAGCTTTACCCTAGGAGTGATTGGTTTGTCAAGATGACAAGCATGAGTGAGAAAGATCTCAACAATATGACGACCGCTGAAGTCTTCTCCCAACTTAAGTCACATGAATTCATCATTCAGCAGTCAAAGAAAAATGAAGCTGCTGTTATACATCCAAATCCCACAAGAGTTGGAACTCAAGAAGACGTAGCGTACTTTGTCAAGAAAGATGGAAACAAATGGAAATCTCCGAGGAAACCTTTCTACAATCAAGAAAAGTCCACACCTGCTTCTGCTACATCATCCAAGGAGACTTCATCAACTTCTACAGTTAACGATGAAGATAAGAAAATAGGCGAGCTGGAGGAACAGATGAAAAAGATACAAAAGATGATTCTGGAAGCTAAAGCCGAAAAGGAAGCAAAAGCAAGCATGATGCAGCACCCTACTGAAAAAAGGATAAGAACATGTTTTGAATGCAAGTCTCCAGATCACTTGAAACATGATTGTCCAAAAGTAAGTACTGAGGAGAGAGAACGTCTGCGTCAGAGATTTGAAAGACGAGCAGTACGAGCTGTAACGAAGGCCTTGCTAACAAGGACAGAAGTTCCAGATATTCCCGACAATGAGGAGGAATATTATCCCACTGATGAGGAAGAAGAAGCCCTAATGGTCTTTATGGCAAAAATCGTTGAAGATGGTGAACTACTCGCTGATGCTGAGCATTCCTTTGAATCGGCCTTAGCAGTCGACAATCAGGAGGTAACACTTATAACAAACACTTTATGCTCAGCACATATATCTGAATCAGATGATTTCCTCCTAGATTCTGAGGAAGATTATCTTACCAAACTCTCTTTAGAACTTTCTAAGGTATACACCTTGAAAGATGCTATTGTGAAAGATAATTCCTCTCTCAAACAAAAAATCCTAAGTCTGACCAATGAAGTCGAAAGACTAAGGTCTGATAGTGAGGAACTATCAAGACTTAGAACTGAATCTTCTGAACTCCTTGAAAGTTTTAAGAATCTTGAAAGAGAGAATACGATATTGAAAAACAAAGCCAATGAGAAGTGTGTCTGTGCATACATGACGAGTCAGGATATTTTGGATAACCTGATAAGCTGACATAAACATCACGGTGACCGATCTGGAATTGGGCATAGTTGCAATGACGAAAATAATACTTTGAGGCAAAAGGAAAATATTATTTTTGTCTCTGGCGGAAAAATATTTGATAACATTAAAGAGAAGGGTAAATTAGTTGTTGAATCCTCAAATGCTAGTCTGATCGCTCAGCAGAATATCAAACAGTCTGCTGAACCCAAGCAGAGTGTTAAGCACTATGCTAGACCTCAGCAAAAGGTCAAGCAGAATGTAAAATTTCAGCAGAGGTTCATAAGAGATGCTGAATGGCATCAAAACTTACATTTGAAGTCTGATAAGCAAAACTTTTCAGCAAACTCAAGGACAAAGGCTGAGCATCCTGTTTCAAATGATAGGAAGCCAAATCCTATCCTTTCTCGGGGTAGAGACATTAAGAATTGCTCAATGAAACCCCAATATTATCACAACACACCACATAGGAGAAACACCTATGTGAGACCCGAGTCCAGATACATATATCATCAAAGGACAATGAAGGTAAAAGAGCACAGCGCACAACCACATACATATGCACATAAAAGAGTTGAAGAAATCAGCAAAATAGATCTCAAAGAAAAATCTTTGACAATTATCAAAATGTGGGTCCCAAAAGGGACAATGACTCAAGCTAATCCTCCAGGACCCGACTTAAAACGGGGACCTAAATCAACTTAATTGTCCTTGCAGGAACAGGATTCAAGTGCTAAGACATCAAGCATGTCAAATGAGTGGATCCTGGACAGTGGTTGTTCTGCGCACATGACAGGAGATGAAGAATTGTTCTCAGACATTCAAAAATCGTATGGTCCATCTGTAGTATTTGGTGACAACAGCAAAGGAAGAGTGCTTGGTAGAGGATGCATAGAGCGGAATGGACTAAGAATAGTGAATGTTGCTCTCGTATCCAATCTCAAGCACAACCTGCTAAGCATTAGTCAACTATGCGAAAACGGGTACACAATATCTTTTATTCATACAGGATGTTCTATAGCTGACAATGTGACAGGAGAAGTAAAGCTGAGAGGAATTCTGAAAGGCGGACTTTATGTGGTTGATTGGCAAAGTGGTCAACAACATTCATGCTTTCTAGCACTGAATAAAGAGGAAACCACTTGGTTATGGCATAAGAGGTTAAATCATTTAAATTTCAAAACCATCAACCATATCGCTAGAAATGATCTTGTTACAGGTTTACCTCAAAGCATCACGTTTTGTAAGGAAGGCATTTGCAAGGCATGCCAACAAAGAAAGCAGACCAAAGCGTCATTTCACTCAAACCAAGAGAAGAATACATCAAGCAGAATCCTTGAATTATTGCACATGGACCTATTCAGACCTGTCACTCCACCCTCGGTAAGTAAAAGAATATATACCCTTGTAATAGTTGATGATTATTCCAGGTATACATGGGTTCGCTAGCTGAACACTAAAGATGAGGTCAAGATTACTCTACCCGAGTTGATCTTGATCCTGAGGAGCAAAATAGCAAAGAAGTTACAGTGAAAAGGATTCGATCTGACAATGGAACAGAATTCTGCAACGGCACTCTCATGGATTTTTGTGCAGAAGCCGGTATAAGTCATGAGAGATCCACTGCTAGGACCCCACAGCAGAACGGTCTAGCAGAAAGGAGGAATCGAACTCTGAAAGAAGCAGTGCGATCTATGCTAGCCGATGCTGACTTACCTGCTAGATATTGGGGCGAAGCAGTGATGACTGCATGCTACACGCAGAACAAGAGCTCTATCAACGGCCGATTCAACAAAACTCCATATGAAGTATATAACGGTCGTAAGCCTAATTTAGATTATCTACGTGCCTTTGGTGCAACATGTTATATCCTTAATAACGGAAAGTCTAAACTTAACACTTTTTCGCCGAAGTCGGATGAGGGTGTACTTCTCGGATATGGTCACCCCACCCACAAAGGATACAGAGTGTTAAACAAGACTACTGGGATTGTGGAAATAACATGCAATGTTATTTTTGATGAATCTACTTTAGTACGCAGAGCTGTCAATGAGACAAAGGATAACAATCATGAGACTAATGATGTCAATGGTCAATCGATCTTAAATTGTCTTAAACATTTACGATTTGACTTGACTAAGTCTATGAATGAATGTAATCCTAATCGGACAACACCAGGAGACCAGGCCAGTGATGCTAGCGTTCATGCTGAGGCCAACCCCTAAAAGGATATTTCTAATTCGCTAGATGATTCAGACGAGGAAAACTCCAATCCTATCCGCGTTGCTGAGGAAGTCAATGCTGCTGAAGATCTTGGCAGAGGAGCTGCTGAGATACCAGCTGCTGAGGCACTTAATGCTGAAAGTTCCACCGGAAGAGAAGATCCAGACCATGATATTCCTATAACAGACGGACGAGCTGCTGAAGAAACACCTCCTATTGAAAATCAAAATCCTAACACACAAGATACTGAGCATGAAGTGGTCAACGCAGAGCAGACAGATAATCTCAGAAGACGAAGAACTGCTGGAGAACCAATCAGACCAGCATGGCTGCATGCACATCCACTAGAAGATGTTCTTGGAGATATCAATGACCCCATCTTGACCAGACAAGGATCTGCAATGTTTTCAAGTTCATCAATCAAGTGAAGGAATATTCATTCATCAAAAGAAATATACGCGAGATCTCATTGCTAAATACTGCCCAGAGAAATCCAAGAGCTTAAGGATTCCCATCAGCAATGCGTGTTTAGCAGATCTTGAAAAATATGGAGATGCAGTCAATCCTACATTATATCAAGGAATCATCGGATCTCTGCTATATCTTACTGCCAGCAGACCCGATATATCATATGATGTGGGACTATGTGCTAGATATCAATCTCAACCAAACAAGACACATCTTGATACAGCAAAGAGAATCATCCGTTACTTAAAATGCACAAAAGGCTTAGGGATTTGGTATCCAAGAGCCGACAGTCTAGCTCTAAGTGGATATTCAGATTCAGATTTTGGAGGATGCAAAATCGACAGGAAAAGCACCTGTGGTACATGTCAATTCCTTGGTCACAAATTGATTAGCTGGTTCAGCAAAAAGCAACACTCGGTAGCAACCTCAACCACCGAAGCAGAGTATGTAGCGGCTGCTAGTTGCTGTCAGCAAATTCTGTGGATCCGACAACAACTCCAAGATTATGACATCTTACCTGAATGCGTGCCAATCTATTGTGACAACAATAGTGCTATGTGCATCACAAAGAACCCAGTACATCATTCCAGGACAAAACACATTGACATCCGACATCGTTTTATTCGTGATCATCAAGAAAAGAAAGACATTGATATTCAGCGAATATGTACTGAGGATCAAATTGCATATATCTTCACTAAGCCCCTTGCAGAGGTAAGATTCAAAGAATTATGCATAAAATTGGATATGATGGAACTAGATGAGCTGCATCCCATTCCGCAGAGGCACGAACGGATGAAGCTTGACAGCTTCCCAGACGTTCTTAAAAACGTATCCGGCCCAGTCAACGGAAGCAGCATCGTCCATGGCCATCATCAACTGCCAAACAGGTCTTGAGAAACAGAGTTCATAAGGTTCCTCTCCAAGAAGGATTTCATGGGTAATGCGAAATAGGACCCAATATGGTGTCCTAAGGCCCGAAGCAGGGATGTCAGGGCTGAAATCAAAACGAGGAGAATGACGCCACTTCTCCCATGCCAGCCATTCTGGAGCCACCTCCTCTGAAAGATAGTCCTCCACAGACAACGGACCTCGAGGAAGCCCGAAATCAACCGCAAAAGTGTCAGGGGTCCAATGAACAAGCTTGTTATGGAACACCCCATAGATTGAGCCTGGACCCACATGGCACTCACTAAGGAAATCCCTCAACACTTCCGCCTGGAAACGGTGAGGCGTAGCACACAGAAATTGCGAAAGCCCTCCCCACTGCAATGTGGATATGACCTTCACGACCACATCACACTCGTCTATATAGTACCTATCCAGACCCGACTCATCAAGGATCAAGTTACGTCGGATATCTATGACTCGAGGAGGAGATTCCATGACTTAAGGAAAGGACTTGATTTTCTTGAAGGAGAAGAAGATTAAAGAGAGAATCAGGGAAGAAGGAAAGATGAGATGGTTGGATAATCTCAAACTCCGATATTTAAAGAGGATTTCTCATTTATGACGAGAAGAAAGAGAAAAATCTGTCTGGAGATCGCAATGATTCATCCCTTGGAATACGAAACATCGCCAATAAAGGAATCGACGTGTATGCATGGGAAGTCAAATCATTTTTCCAGCAATAGGGAGCAAGGAGTATTGAAAAGTTCGAGGATTGCATCATCATATTATTATTTTAAGAGCTCTCTGACTCAGCAGTTCTTCGGAAAGTTGCTAAAATTTAGACTGCTGAAAGTGATCATCTTCTATTAGCATTCTAGAACGGATGCTAAGCAATAACCTATCCCAAAATCGAGGCGGGATGAATCAAAATTCAAACTTGATGGGACCCGATCAGGCGTAATTAATGCTTGCAAACGGCGGCACCAACTGAGGAGACGCCACGATAGAAACACTTGAGTTTGTATCGGAGCATGGGAAGCCAAACCAAAAATCAACCGTCGATCTAACCTTCCATTTTTTTTAACCATCGATCTAACCTTCCGCAGATTTTCCCTCAATCGTTAGATCTCACATTCAAACTAACCCTACCTTCGCCCTGATCACTGTTCATTTTCTTCTCATCGTTCAGAAATAAAAAATCCCCAAACCAAAAGTCTCCACAAAATTTGAAATTACTCCAGACTTTCCCTCGCAAACGTGGCCACAGACTCCCAAGCCTCATCTTCCCAGAAATCTACTAGTCAAGACCATCACCCTGAATCCAATGAACCTCGTCCATTCAATTTTCCACCAAATTCTGAAGAACCCTTACATCTGCGACATGCACCTGGGTTCACTGGGATCCTAAAGAAGGAAGATATTGATGATTCCATATCAATTGGTCAGCTTGTCATGATGGCAAAGAAGAAATCCCTAGCCGGCCACTCAAAAGAACAGAGGCGTCTGGCTCAAATCATGAAAGATAGGATCCTGTACAAACGTCTTGCTACTGAACATATTCTTGATTGGATAATGGATATCCTCGAAAGCGAACAGGTAATTCAATACTTATCCGCTGAACCCATACATTTTCATCCACATA
>JAPKLW010003733.1:0-29826 GCA_026898455.1 Plectranthus barbatus
CTATAGTTCAATACTTAGGATTATTCGTTATTTCATTCCTCGTGGGATCGATAATTTTATTTGCCGCTATATTGTTAGCTTTGCTAAGTCGTTAATAATTTTTTAGCGATCAAATTTTGGCGCCGTTGCCGGGGAATGAATAGAATAAATCTTGATATTGAATTTGTTATTAGAATTTTGATTTGAGCCCTATTTTTACTGCTTTCAATTTTATTTTGTGCAATTTTCTTCTCTGTTTCGACCGAGTTGGGATCTGTCACGGCCGAGGCAAAATTTTTCATCTCGGTCGACGTGGAATCTGACACGGCCGAGACGCGTCCTATTTAAAAAAAACAAAAATAAATTGCTTTGATCTTTATTTCCTTTGATATTTATGTCCTATTTTATTTGTTTCCTGTAAAATCTGTTCTTTTTAGTGATTTATTGCCTAATTAGTTAATGCCATTCAGTATTTATTTTCTTTTGAAGTTAATTCCGGTTTAATCACTTTATTTCTTTCTTTGTTTCAGATAGTTTATGAACACAAGGAGGAGTGGGAAAGCACCAATTCCATTCAATCCTGAGATAGAAGCAACCTGCCGAAGGAATAACAGTAGGTTGAACCGAGAAGGAGGAGAAAACAGTGCAGACAAGAAGATGGGGGACAACCAGAATGTTCCGCCTGGCCTTACACCGGAAGAGCAAACAGAACTTGTCCGTGAGATGCATGCCATGAGGGAGCAGATCAGGATACTGAATGAGAGGAACAACCGGAATCCTTGATTCAGGCGAAATCCGGGTGACCCTCCGGAAGATGAAGAAGATGATGAAAAGGAAGAAGATCTGGGAAGATTTGATGCTGATGAGGATGAAGACGCTATCCAGAAGAAGTACAGGCTGACGTTCCAAGAGAGTGACTTCAAGGTAGGAATCAATGCCAATAACTTCGAGTTGAAGACTGGTTTGGTGTAGATGGTTAAGCAAAACCAATATGGGGGCCGAGCTACTGAGGACCCCTATTCCCACCTTGATAAGTTTTTGATGCTCTACAACACAGTCAAGATCAATGGAGTCAACAAGAGTGCAATCCGGATGAGGCTCTTTGCCTTCTCTCTGCGAGACAAAGCTCAATCCTGGTTCTCTTCCTTGGACAAGACCGAAATCAGCATATGGACAGAACTGAGGAATGAATTCCTTGCTAATTTCTTCCCACCCAGTGTTATTAGATAGAGGAAGAAGGACATTAATAGATTTGCTCAAAGGCCTGACGATAATTTTTATGAAGCTTGGGAGAGATACAAGGAGTTGCTGAGATCGTGTCCTAGTCACAATCTAAGTTTGGCAGATCAGGCTGAAACTTTTTATGAAGGGCTGAATGAGAAGACTGTTGAGTTAGTGGATTCTACTTTGGGGGACTCTATTATGACAAAGGGTCACAAGAGGGCTATGGATTTCTTCCAGAAGATAGCTATCAACAGTCAGAGATGGTCAAATGTTCGATAAAGACCGATTCAAGCTGTGGAGCAAGCTAAAGAAGAAGTTGACCTTAAAGCTGAAGTCTAGAAGCTGAGAGAGGATTTTGCCACACTGAGAGCTGGAAAGACTATTGCTGCTATTGAGCAAGTCCAAGTTCAGGAAGAAGGTGACTGCATGGATGTGAACTTTGTCCAGCGAGGTGGTTTCCAAAATAACTACCGGGGAGGATATCAACAAAACAACCAGGGCTACAATCCGAATGCAGCAAGGAACCATCCTGGTTTCTCTTACTCAAATCCTCATGGAGCAGAACAACCACCACCTAATTTTGCAACTCAAGGTGGAGAAGTTGTTGAGAAGAAAAAGCCGAACCTTGAAGAAATCTTGGCTAAGTTCATGGAAGACTCTACTGATAAAGTGGGGAAGCTTGAGCAAGAAGTATCTGGAATCAATAACAAGGTTGACATAGTGCAGAAATATATGAAGATCATTGAAACACAGGTTAGCCAGATTGCTAATGCTCTTGGAACTCAGCACAAGCCCGACCATCTTCCGAGCAATACCCAAGTCAATCCAAAAAATCAGAAGAATCAGGTCAATACCATCACTCTAGAGGTGGAAAATCATACCAGGGGCCAAAGAATCCAGAGATAGACCAACCGGAAGGAGAAAAGGTAAGGCAGGGGGATGAACCCGCAGAAGAAGCCTCTATTTCGGCCGAGGTGGACCTCACCACGGCCAAAGTAGAGGGATCAGGTGCGACTGCCGCACAAACTCCTTCCTGGCCGGGGCACACCCTGCCACGACCGAGGCAAACACCAACCCAGCCTGAAAAGTGTCCTCCGATGCCCTTTCCGCAGCGCTTTGCCAAGTCCAAGATGAACGAGAGGTACACACGCTTTCTGGAAAACATGAAGAGAGTGCACATCAATATTCCTCTGGTTGAAGCCCTGCGAGAGATGCCCGGTTACATAAAATTCTTGAAGGATATGGTGTCTCAGAAAAGGCCGTTCCTGGAGCATGAGACGGTGAATCTGTTTGAGGAGTGCAGCGCTGTAATTCAGAAGAAGAAGCCACTTAAGTGGGAGGATCCTGGTTCTTTCACTATTTCTTGTGTCATTGGCGGAGAAACTTTCAGAAAGGTACTTTTTGATTCTGGTGCTTCTATCAATCTCATGCCTTTGTCTATTTTCAGGAGATTAGCAATTGGGAGCATCAAGCCGACTACAATCTCGCTCCAGATGGCAGACAGATCAGTGTCCTATCCTAAGGGCATTGTTGAAGATGTGCTTGTGAAGGTAAAAGATTTTATCATTCCTGCGGACTTTGTGGTACTGGATATGGAGGAGGATTAGAATATCCCGCTCATTCTGGGGAGACCATTCCTGAAGACTGGAGGCGCACAGATTGATATTAGGGATGGGAAGCTGACCTTCCGTGTGAACGATGAATCTGTCACGTTCTCCATCTACAAGTCCATGCAGAAGCACGATGATGGAAGCTACTAAGAGGAGTGCCATATGATTAACTGTTTTGAGCCGGTGATTTTTTCTCCTTTTTCTTCGCTCAAATTTGATCCTGATTTTCTTGAAATATGTTTACTGCACTCTCTCTTTTCTTCTACAGATCTTGATGCTGCCGATGAGGAGATCCAGAACCTTGTGATGGAGCTGGATGTGTTTAAAGAAATTCCAAGGAATAAAGAGCTCAAAAGGGAGAAGTTGCCAGCCCAATTCAGCCAAAATTTGGAAGAAAAATGTGGAAAGGGCTCTGTTTCACCCGAGGTGAAAATCAAAACGGCCGAGATGAAGTTCCAAGGTAGGCCGTGTCGAAGAGTAAACCGGTTGAAACATCCAACACGGCTGAGATAAAGGCCAACACGGCTGAGACAGGAAACACGGGCGAGTTGAAGTTTAATTCGGTCAAAACAGAGAGACGTGGAAAAGGGATTCGTCCAACATCGCCCATCCCGATTGAGATGGAACCCATCTCGGTCGAGATAGACACTGGGGCAGGGCATCTAGCTCCGATCCGCTTGTTTTAGACCTCAAACCTCTCCCTTCTCACCTTAAGTATGCTTTTCTTGGTCCAAATGACACTTTTCCTGTAATTGTGTCTTATTTTCTTACGCAGGTTGAGATGGACAAACTACTTGGAGTCCTGAGACAACACAAAGCTGCTATTAAATGGACACTCGGGGATATATCAACCCTTCTGTTTGCATGCACAAGATCATTCTGGAAGAGGATGCCAAACCGAAGAGGCAAGCACAGAGACGGCTAAACCCAATCATGCAGGAGGCAGTAAAGAAAGAAGTACTGAAGCTTCTTGACCATGGGATGATCTATCCCATTTCGGACAGCAAGTGGGTGAGTCCCACTCAGGTGGTTGCAAAGAAAGGAGGGATGCAGATCGTCAAGAACGATGATGGAGAAGAGGTTGCCACCCGACCTGTCACATGATGGCGGTTCTGCATCGACTACAGAGCTCTCAATGCCGCTACTTGCAAGGATCATTTTCCACTCCTTTTTATTGATCCGATGTTAGATAGACTTGTCGGTTATCCCTTCTATTATTTTCTTGATGGCTATTCAGGTTACAATCAGATAGCAGTTGCACCGGAGGTCCAGCACAAGATAGCCTTCACCTGCCCATATGGTGTATTTGCTTACCGGAGGATGCCGTTTGGCCTTTGCAATGCCCCAGCGACTTTTCAGAGATGCATGATGGCCATCTTTCACGATCTGATTGAGGACATTGTGGATGTATTCATGGATGACTTCTCTGTTTTTGGTAGTTCATTTGACATTTGCTTGCAGAATCTAGCTACCGTTATGGAGAGGTGCACCGAGACCAATCTTTGTTTGAATTGGGAGAAGTGCCACTTTATGGTGCGTGAGGGGATGGCCATGCAGATGAATTTTGCAAAAGAAATCCGAGCGCGATGAATTAAGGTTTTTAGCGTATTTTTAATACGTTTAAAATTGCAATCAGATTTACTTGAATGCTCCGTTTTTTTCACCGAGCTAGGATTTACTTGATATTGATTTATAAAAAATTTAGAAACAATCAGATTGAGATTCTGAGGCCCATGGAATATTTTATGATTTTTCGAACTATTAAAGTTCGGAGCGAAATTAAAATAATTCCAAAAATTATGGAATTGGACCCACGAGTAGAACTCGTAATTTAGAATATTTCCACAAATGTCAATTTTTCAAACTGAAAAATGGTTGTCGAATAAAAAATCAACGAAGGTTGATTAACGAAGTATTACATGAAATAATGGATCTGGAGTCGCAACGAATGAGATGCAACCACGTGGCACTTTATCCATTGCCACCACTTGCACTTCAATTATTGTCTAAAATAATTGCGGTGCACGACTCTAACAAAAAGAAAAAGAATCGAAGCAGGCAGCTAAAATATTTTGGTACCCTCCGATCATCCCGAATCGCCGGCAAACCGGAGTTATCGTTGGAGAAACCCCTTCAACGTAAGCTTCTATTCCTTCACCGGAGCCGGATTTCGGCCGGTTATTTTCGTGTTTTGTGTATTCCAGCATGTTCCTCGTTGTGTTTTGATGTCGGGGTGAGTCAGTGGTGGTTTGGATTGGCCGAAAACGATCGGAGCCCAGGCTGTGCATGCTGTACGAGCTGTTCGCGTCGTTGGAGCTGGCGTCCGACGTCGGTCGATGCCGCCTCCGTCGGTCGACACGCCGGCGCCGGTCGACGTTTGCTCCGACGAACGATGCAGCGGCATATCTGCTCTCTCTCTCTCTCTCTCTTCTGTTGATATATATATTATTATATCTAGAAAATATTATAGATACGGCAGGTCCGACCGATACAGTTAATTTCACATACAAACCGTCGACCAAACTAAATTATCCAGTTCTTTAAGATTTTTTAAATTGATTGACTAAATTACTTACTTAAATAAGCTATATCAACTAAATTAATTTAGTTTAACTAGTTTATAAATTGTCAAACCTAATCGCTGCAACTTAATTATAAATAAATTGTAATTAATGCATGATTGAATCTGGATGAATATTCTAGAAAGAGAGCATCTTCAGCAAGAATTCTTGGATGTGGCGCAGAGAAAAAAGGTCGGAAGAGAATCTACCACATTTAGAGATTTCAGCTCACGGGTAGCTCTGTATTTTTATATTTATATATTTTGTGTGGGTAGAAATTAATAATGAATCAAACCCTCCCTGGCAAAGAAACAGGAAACAGAAGTATCAGAATCAGACCTCGGAATTAGGGTTTATGGGCTCAAAAAATTTGTTGATTTTTGGTGGAATTCTTAAATCTTATTAAAAAGGGCGATGATTTAATTCGGTAATTAGTTCGTCGAGACGTGAGTGAGTGGGAAATGAGTCATGCATAATGAATTTGGAGCTATCCAAATAAAGGCTGCTTTGCTTCCACTACTTTGGTGAAGATTAAATTGCGAAGGGATTAAGAAACATACCAAACATTTGACGTATTATATCATGTGAGTCATACACGTGCTCACGTTTTAACTTCTCTTTCCTAATTGCTCAAAAGATGCTCCATCTTAACACCCCGTGGGTAAGCCGACGAATTTTATATTTAATTCCTTAATTTCGCCGAACGGTAATGGAATTAAGATCTAACCACATATTTGTGTTCCTTGTGAGACTGGGAATATTTTGGTACCCTCCAATCATCCCGAATCGCCGGCAAACTGGAGTTATCGCCGGAGAAACACCCTTCGACGTAAGCTTCTATTCCTTCGCCGGAGCCGGATTTCGATGAAGATGCGTAACACACACTCTTCCATTTAACATCTCTAGTTTATCAACGCTACGTTGCCATTTTCTCAATAACAAAAAAAAGGCTGCTATTGAGAGTCTAAAAGTTTGATTTCACCACTGTAAATAGATTGTCAATTTCTAATCCCGACAAAATCCACACTAATATAATTATTTGGATTAATATTGTTTGTTGAATTAGGATCCTCGTTATATGTTTGGATGATCACCATTTTGTGGAAAATTGTTAGCCATTAGGTATGAATATGTTAGACACCTATTACTCATTCGATCTCCTATCAAAATCATCATGTATTCTTTTACCAATGCAAAAAATATATTTTATTGCGAATGAAGCGACTAGCTGGCTTATTAAGAAGGGCATTAGGAAAATAAACATCTAAATATTTCTTTTTGGAAAATACAATGCATGTATATATATTATATATTTACAAAACCTTGATTTTTCTTATTCTATACTTTATATATGAAATTGAATTAACAATTCTATATTTTCAAGTCAGGTGTATAATGTTGAATATTTTTATAGGTTTGAATTAAGAGAGACTTAATGAATTCTATATTTGAAAAATGTAATCCTATATGAAATACGTCGAACCTAACATGGTTTTATTTTACGAATCTTTGATTTTTATTTTTATTCACTGTTTTCACATATTTATTTTCTACCAATAGTCTCAAAAACTAAAGCTTGGGTTTTTTTTTTTTTTGTGTCTATAAAAAGCTTGAAATTAAACATAATTTAATTCGCAAGATTATCAGAAGATGGAGTTGAAAAAAAAAACAGGATGTTTCTGTTAATACTTCTCGCCCTCTTGCAAACTATCATCCAAATGTATGGGGTGATCGTTTCCTCCACTACACCCCACCACCATCATCCCAGGTAAAACTATTACAATATCTACATTTATAATATTTTCACTTTTGATTTATTTCTTATCCAAATCTTACATTTTCATGTAATTACATGAAAAGGACTTAATTTGTTTTATGATGCAATGGTGGTTGGAAGGCTGGTGAAGAAGAAGTGGTTGAAAAGCTGAAGGAGGAAGTGAAGAGAGAGCTACAGGATGGATCAAACGACGACGTCCGACTATTGAAAATGATCGATGCAATACAACGATTAGGCCTCGAATATCAGTTTGAGGAGGAGATCGATCGAGCTCTGCTCAACTTGTCCCACA
This sequence comes from Plectranthus barbatus, assembly GCA_026898455.1. NCBI lineage: Eukaryota > Viridiplantae > Streptophyta > Magnoliopsida > Lamiales > Lamiaceae > Plectranthus > Plectranthus barbatus. The sequence continues at coordinate 7,444 of JAPKLW010003733.1, forward strand.
GATTTCAAGATTTCTTCGACGATAACCACGATTTGTACATTGTTGCTCTCGGCTTTCGCCTTTTGCGCCAGCATGGATGCAGGGTTCCATGCAGTACTTAATCTTCTTTTCCTTGCTGCAACGTATATATTATATACAATATTCAATACATGTCACGTGTATATATATCGATCTATATTAATTTGTGGAGCAGATGAGTTCGACGAATTTAAGGATGGAGAAAGCGGCTTCAAGGCTGCAGACGTGATGGGAGTCCTGGAGCTTTTCGAGGCGACGCATCTGAGAGTCCGGGACGAAGACATACTAGATGAAGCCAATATATTCAGTCGGAAGTTTCTAGAAACAGCTTTGCCAGGGCTGGAGAATCCTGCGGCTGAACAAGTCCATCACGCGCTGCATGAATACTCTAACCGAAGAGGGCTAACACGTGTGGAGGCGAGGCATTACATCTCCATCTACCCCCACTTTCCCTCTCATCATCAAACCTTGCTCAAGCTTGCTCGCATGGATTTCAACCTGCTGCAGTCCATGCACAGAAGGGAGTTGAGTGAGCTTTACAGGTACGTAAAATGCATGCATGCATGCATGCTGTAAGAGACGATCAATTATATTACACATGCATGCATGGTGATGCAGGTGGTGGAAAGATCTAGACGTCCCAAGAAATTTCCCATTTGCAAGAGATCGGATATTGGTGGAGACCTACTTCTGGATATTGGGAGTTTATTTTGAACCCAAGTTTGCATTGGCTAGGAGGATTTTATGCAAGATGCAGGGAATTGTGTCTCTCTTAGATGACATTTTCGACGCATATGCTACTTATGAAGAACTACAACTCTTCATGGAGGCAATCGAAGGGTCAGACCAGTCATATATATATATACATAATTAATACAATAGCTATATATAGATATATATATATATAAATATATGATATATCCATGCAAGATGATTAATTCTATTAATCCAATCTCAGGTGGAGCTACACATGTTTGGACAAACTTCCTGCAAGCTGCATGAAGATTGTTTACAAGGCAATGTTGGAAGCTTTTGAAGAAGCTGAGGAGCTGTTGACCAAACAGGGAACTTCACATCGCCTCACCTATGGAATTGAAGCAGTAATCTATTTATTTAATTATCTACTCAAAATTAATAATATTACAAAACTTTACACATTCCATTTGGTATATATGTGATGAGCAGATGAAAGTCATTGCTCGAGACTACTTTACTGAGATTAAATGGAGGGAGGAAAAGTACAAGCCGTCAAGCGAGGAGTACATGCAGGTGGCAACAAAAACTTCAGGATACACTTCACTCACAATCATATCATTTCTTGGGATGGGGGATGTGGTGACAAAAGAAGCCTTCGATTTCGTGCTGTCTGAGCCTAATATCATGAGAGCTGCCTTGGTTGTTTGCAGGTTGACTGATGACATCGTGGGCCACGAGGTAATAATTTCTTTTTCTTTCTTTCCTTTTTTTTTGTACATTCGAATATAATAATGATTTTTGGGTCAGTTTGAGAGAGAGAGGGAGCACATACCTTCAGCAGTGGAGTGCAACATGGAAGAACACAAGATTTCGAAAGCAGAAGCCATTGTTGAACTGAAAAATAGGGTTGAGGAAGCTTGGAAAGATGCAAACGAGGCTTTCCTCAAACCTACTCAAATCCCGACACCTCTACTGTATCGGATTCTGAATTACACACGTGTGATTGAGGTGATGTACACAAGAGGAGACTGGTACACCCACGTTGGTCCAGAGATGCAAAATCTCATCCAGCAACTTCTCGTCGACCCCATTCCATGACCATGCATCCCATCCTTTTTAAATAAATCTTTAATAAATAAATGAATAAGATTTACGTTATACCTGCATAAAATATATAAAAGAAGAAGAGTTGTGTTGAAAATAAGAAGTGCTGAATTGGAGAAAAATCTTAAAGAAGCTGGAAAATGGCCGTTTGAAAGGTTGCTGAAATAAGAAATGGATATATAGCTGTTTTTCTTCTTCTTCTTCTTCTGTAATTGTTTTCAAGTAATCATCTTTCTCTCAGCTGTGGAAACATCAGTTGGGTTATTGTAATAATTACTCTCAATAAAGTTTTTCCACATCGTCTATGTGAATGTGGATTGTATTGATGTGATCAAACCACGCTAAATTCTATGTTTTTCCTTTTTCAATAAGTAGATCAACTTTATTTGTTATATATATATAGAGAGAGAGAGGAGGGATCATGTGAGAAAAAATCACCCTGTAAGAAAAAAGAATGAATCATGTCCATCAGATCTAAAAAAATCAATGGTTGATATTTAATCAAGCAATAACTAAAACGCAATCAAGCAACAACTAAAGCACAATCAAGCAACATTGTAATCAAGCAACAACCTAAATACAATCAAGCAATGTCGTGAATGCAATCAAACATCTTTCTCACTTTCTCACGTTAAGATTTTTCTCACTGGATCCGCTACCATAACTCTTATAGCAATGATAGAATCAATAAAAGTAGCAATTTTAAATTTTAATGTTATACTTGCTTTACACCCGTGCGATGCGTGAACTAAATATACGTTGTTTTATTTTACAATATTATTATATAATTAATAAAGTTATATATCTTAGCATTTTTAGCAATTCTTTTTAAATATGTTTGATTTTTATTCATCAATATTATATTTAATGTGTTATAATATACACTATTTTCTATGTCATACGTCAAATTATATATATATATATATATATATAATAAGAATAAAAAGAAGTATACCTAACACAAATTATATATAAAAAATTGTCCCATTAAAGATAGTATAATTGTATTATTTAAAAATTACTAAATATAATAAATTAGTGGGATTAATTTTTTTTAAAAAGTGACAAATATAAATTTGTTATATCTTTTTATTATAAAGTATATATTTATGTTATAATAGAATAAATAATAAAAAAAATTGATATGATATTTTTTGGCTGGAACAGTTTTTTCACTATTCTCTTTTAATAGATAGATTATTTAATTATATTAAAACATAATTATAAGGTTATAAACATAGTATATATATGTATATATTAGTATATTTATAATATATATATTTTTTTATTATACATCCAACTATTTATATAAATTCAATAAAACCAAAGCAAGTAGATAAAACACAGAGTTTGTTTTACAAAATTAACCTATCAAAAAATTACTTTTATATTACTTTTTTTAGCATTATATTTGTATTGTTTAAAAAAAAGGTAAAATAGTGAAAACGTAACGTTTTACTAAAAAATTACACATATGATTTTGTTGAAATTGTGATTCTGTTTATTGAAATATATGTATTTGCTATAACATAAAAACATATCAAGTAAAAAAAATTAAAAATGAAATAAAATTGATGTGATGCAATGATTTACACCCGCGCTATGCGCGAATTATATATAAGATGTTTTATTTTATGATATATTAAACAAAATTAACAAAGTTATATATCTTAACATTTTTTAACGATTCTTTTTAACTATATTTAATTTTTAATCATTAATATTCCTTATATTATAATATAAAATATTTCTATATTATACGTCAAACTATATATACATTTAATAAAAATAAAAAGAAGTACACCAAACACAAAGTCTATGAGATTTAATTTAAATATTATCCTATAGTAATATCATATTTGTATTACTTTTAAAACACAGTAAATATAATAAATTAATGAGATATAATATTTTTAAGAAAAAATGACAAATATAATGCTCCGGCGCAGAAATCCATTAATGCTCCGTTACATAATTCTGTACCGTTGTCCGATCTTATCCTTTTCACCGTGAGCTCTTTGTCATTTTGCACTCGAAGTATCAGCTCCGGCAGGATTATTTTTACCTCGTCCTTGCTCTTGAGTTGTCTCACCCACGTGTACCTGGAATAATCATCAATAACAATTAAAATATACTATTTATTACCTATAGTGGGTGGAGTCACTGGGCCGAATAAATCCATGTGCAGCAGCTCAAGGATTCTGTTTGATGTGGCCTTTTCCGGGTTGGATCTGAAGGACGCCTTGGCTTGTTTTCCTTGTTGACAGGCTCTGCATATTCCTTCCTTCTTGAAGGTCTCTTTGGGTAGTCGTGTAACAATGTTATTTTTGGCAATATAATTGATAGTTTTAAAGTTTAGATGCGTTAGCCTTTTGTGCCATAGCCAGTTTCTCTCTTCCTTGCTGAATGCTATGAAGCATGATGCTTGTTGACCACTTTCCCAATCGACGATATAGAGTCCTCCTTTTCTGATTCCTCTAAGCTTTACTTCTCCACTGGTCCTATCAACAATCTCACAACCTGTATCAAAGAAAGAAACAATATATCCATTTTCACTTAGCTGGCTGATGCTCAGTAGATTGTGCTTGAGACTATCGACGAGGGCCACGTTGATGATTCTTATTCCATTCTGCTCGATGCACCCTCTTTCGATTATTCTAGCCTTTGAATTGTCACCAAATGAGACCGAAGATCCTCTGAATTTCTGAAGTTCTGTGAAGATCTCTTCATCTCCTGTCATGTGACCTGAGCATCCACTGTCTAGGATCCATTCTTTTAATTTTCTTGAGGTTCTTCTTCCTGGACCCTGTTCTTGCAAAACAAAAAAGTTATATTTTCGGTACCCGATCAGTTACGGGTCCTGCAGGATTAGTTCTCTGGATCATTCCTTTGGGAATCCAGACCTTCGTGATTTTGACAATTCTTTTGTCATCACGTTTTACTACCCTTCCTTTCCTATTGGAGTGAAATATTAAATCATCATAAGAATGTGTAGTAGTGTGCCGAGCCTTCACAGTCTTTTGAAAATGTGTTGTTTAGACTCTGGCCTCAAGTAGGAGTTCCGTCTACTTGGTGTGTATGCTGGCTTCCTCGCAATCTCAGCAGATTGCTTAGCCTTGCTAGGATTTGTATGAACCTTCCTAGCAGATGGAACAGGCTGCTGGGTTGCATACTTTGACTTTGCTGGCCTTTTCTCAGCAGACAAGTAATTTAGTCTTTGTTGAGCAGTCAGTTGAGGGACGTTAGTTTGCCAACATTTCTGCTGAGCAATAGTGGCTAACTTAGAGTTTTCCCTCTTGTCTTTCCTAGCAGGTAGCTAAATCTTCCCAGTTGCTGGGACAAAAACAATTTTCCTTGATTTACTTGATTCAACATTGCATGATTCTCCTTAATTAAAACATATTCCAGCGAAGGTTTTTGAACTTCTTTGGACACTTAGATTTCATCTAAATCTCTCGTGCTTTTTGAAAATCTACACTGACAAGTATTCTGCACGGAGTTTTTGTTTTTCATAACTTCATTCTCCTATTTTAAAACGTTAAAACTTTCATTCAAGGAGGAGAATTCTGTTCTTAACTTTGAAAGTTCCTCGTCTACTGACCTAGATTTTTCAATCTCATTGGTCAAAATAGAAAGCTGAGATTTCAGAGAGGAATTTTCTTTTACTAAAATATCTTTTAATGCATGAACTTTTGAAAATTCTTTTAGCAGAAATTCTACGGTTATTTCATCTGATTCTGAGTAATATGAATCAGCAGTATCATGCATGTTTTCTGAAGTAGAAGCATCAGACATTTTAGAGTTTGTTACCTAGTTTCTTGTGACAGCTAGAGCTGATTCTCCTGTCTGCTCTTCATTTCTATTAACATCTTCATTGATGTCGGCCATGAACATCATGAGAACATCCTCTTCATCTTCTGATGAGTAACCTTCATCGGCATGATTCGGGATGTCTGGTAATTCTGTCCTTGTCAACAGAGCTTTAGTAACGGCTTTTGATGCTCGCCTTTCAAACAGCTTCCTTAACCGTTCCCTTTCCTCTGGATCTATTCGAGGACACTAAAATTTCAGATGATCTGGAGAGTTGCATTCGTAGCATGTGCTTGGCGTCTTCTTGGCAATTCGGCTGTCTGCTGGTTGGCTTTGCTGGGATTCTTCCTTCTTTCCTTTGGCTTTCAGCAACAGCTTTTGTAATCTCTTCATCTGCTCTTCCAGCTCGCTGACTAAGCATTCTGCTTCTTTAGCTTGAGATCCACTGGTAGATGGTATCTCCTTTGTTGGACTGTATTAAGCTGGTCGATCTGAGTGGAATGGCTTCTTGGTTTTCCACTTTTGTCCGTCTCTCTTCACGAAGAATGCTGCATCCTCGGTGGGTTCTTCAGTGGTTACCGCAGCACGAACAACTTTGTTTTTGTTGATCTGCATGATGTCCCATTCGTGTGCCTTCAGTTGAGCAAACACTTCTTTGGTACTCATTGCTGACAGATCTTTCTCTTTCAGGCTGGTTACTTTGACGAACCAGTCTTCCTTTGGTAGTCTTGAGAGAATCTTTTAGTTCATGTCGGGAAGCTCGTATGTTCTTCCCAGCTTCTTTAACTCAACTACAATGGTGTTGAATCTGGCCTCCATGTCCTTGACGGTTTCACCTGGAATCAATTGAAAAGATTCATACTTGTCTACCCATTGCTGTAGCTTATTTCTCTTCATTTGATCCGTTTCGGTGCTTAGAGTGCCGAGAAAGTCCCACATCTCTTTGGCATTCTTGTATTCCAAAGCTTCTGGCATTAGGGTTGGTGACAAGGCACTTAAGATTAAATCCATGGCTACATAGTCCAGTTGGCCACGAACTCGATCTTCTAGAGTCCATTCTTCGTACGGCTTGTCCACCATTACGTCTGGTCCAGCTACTTCTTTACCAATCCTGGTCTTCACCTTTTGGATCTTGATTGGTCCATTTTCGATCACTTGCTTCATCTCGGGATGGATATTCATCAGCGTGATCAGCGACCTCTTTTTCCAAGTAGAGTAGTATTTTGGAGTAAACTTTCCGAACTTTGGGTTGTTCGCCATTGCCTTTAACCTGAGCTAAACACAAAAACACACAAATATGCAAGGAAAAATATGGATCTGGTCCTAAGCGACTCAGAAGCAGCTAGCTTGTAAAGACCAACCGCTCTGATACCACTTGTTGGTCCCCGATCAGAGTGTTTATATATGCAGCGAAAGTATTAATAATGTCTTGCACTTATCTTGCTAAGGTCTTGACTTAGCAAGTGTTTTTCAAATGTGTTTTAGCTCCAATATTCGTTAGATTAATTGCAGATTATACTACAACACTTGATGTGTTGAGTTTTAAATACGCGCACAACCAATATAACGAAATAAAGCAGTAATGAACACAAGGATTTATAGTGGTTCGAACAAGTGTTCTACGTTCACTCTTCAGTCCTCCGACTGAAAATTCACTATACGATTAAATACAAGGTCAGGCCTGATCTCTAACGTTGAGCAGCTCCTCCGTCTGGTCAGCGCGCACCTTCAAGCACCTCAGTCTTCAATCTTCACCTCGTCGCTCCGTAGAGTGAGGACAAACCTCCCTTCTCCTTGGACGTCAACTGTTGGGAGTTTTATAGTTCTTCCCAGAACCTATCCTTGTGTTGGCGATTGCCCGTAATAATCACGCTTGCACAGCAAGGTGACTGCTAGATTCTTCCTAGGATAGAAAGAATCCCAATATTAACCTTAGAAGTTAAACTTCAGAGGTCTCGAGCTTCAAGTATGATAGCTTGTGAAAAAGCTTCAATCACGTACTAGCTCGGATGAGTTCGCGTAAGGTTGAGAGTGTTTGGATCTTCTCTTATTTTCTCTGTGAATAGAATTTCGCGAACCTTTGAATCATTTTTGGACGACACCTATTTATAGGTGAAGATTCAAACGGCTGTTTGAATCTTATCCGTTAGACTCAAAGGGATTGCTCGCCAATCTCTGTTCTTCCTTTTTCTGCTGCGCACAGAGACTCTTCAATTCTCCTTCGTCTCTGATTGGCGTAGCTTCAATCTATAGCCGTCTTTGTCAGAACGGATCTTTTAGTTTGAACTTGAAACCTCCGTTGTCTTGTTGATTATTCTTTTCTCTAATTCGTCAGGTTTCCTTGTGATTCGCATCCTTCTGATTTACGACTTGTATTTTTCTTGATTGCTGTTGAGCGCTTGCTGGCGACTGGCATACAGCTGGCATCTCAGCAGGCTTGCTAAGATCTCGCCCATGCTTGCGTTACTTCTTCAGCATTCACTTGAGTTCGTTCAACATTCCTCCGTATTTGCTCGCCTTTACTGACTTCTTCAGCATTCCTCAGCAATCATCAAGTCTGCTGATTCCTTCAGCATTCTTGATTCTTCTTTTCTAGTTCTATTACAACTTGAGTATGTATGACCTATACAGGACTTTTACATTTTGACTCGATACTAAGTTGCTAGAAACTAGATCGGCTTGAGCTTTGATGCACCAAAACATAATAAACATACATTGATAACCTAGGGGTTTTAGTATTTCTAACAATATTCCTAACACCGAATGAGCCCACTTATATCTCAACCCCAATAAATATCCTGGAGCACACATGATAAATATTTTGAAATAGTGTAACCAGATCTAAAAATACAAAGTACTATTATTGTCAAAACTAATCACAGAAAATTTATTAAAATTAAAATGTAATTAATGCTTATACTTGTAACGACATTTTTCTAACCAATATAGTCTCAAAACACTAAGAAATTAAGCTTTGGGTTTTTGTTCTATAAAAAGAGTAACTTTAACTTTTATTTGTCAGAACTCAGAACTAGAAGATGGAGGAGTTGAAGAAACAGGGTGTTGCTGTTAATGTTATTACTACTACTTCTCGCCCCTCTTGCAAATTATCATCCAAATATATGGGGCGATCGTTTCCTCCACTACACCCCACCACCATCCCAGGTGAAAAATATATTAATAATGTCCAAATCTTACATTTTTAATTTCATGTAATTATAAGAAAAAGATGATGACTTTGTTTTAGGCTGGTAAAGAAAAAGTGGTTGAAAAGCTGAAGGAGGAAGTGAAGAGAGAGAGCTACACGATGCATCAAACGACGACGTCCGACTTCTGAAGATGGTGGATGCAATACAACGATTAGGCCTCGAGTATCAGTTTGAGGAGGAGATCGATCAGGCTCTGCTATATTTGTCTCAGAAGTTTCTAGAATTCTTCGAGGATAACGATGATTTGTTCACCGTTGCTCTCGGCTTTCGCCTTCTGCGCCGGCATGGATGCAGAGTTCCATGCAGTAATCATCTTTCCCTTCCTGCAGTAGCATATATATTTATATACATTCAATACATGTTACGTGTATACATATATATATATATATATATATATATATATATTTGTGGAGCAGATGTGTTCGACAAGTTTAAGGATGGAGAAGGCGGCTTCAAGGCGGCGGACGTGATGGGAGTCCTCGAGCTTTTCGAGGCGATGCATCTGAGAGTCCGGGACGAAGAAATACTAGATGTAGCCAATATTTACAGTCGGAAGTTTCTAGAATCAGCTCTGCCAAGGCTGAAGAATCCTGCAGCTGAGCAAGTCCATCATGCACTGCATGAACACTCAAACCGAAGAGGGCTAACACGTGTGGAGGCGAGGCATTACATCTCCATCTACCCCCACTTTCCCTCTCATCACCAAACCTTGCTCAAACTTGCTCGGCTGGATTTCAACCTGCTGCAGTCCATGCACAAGAGGGAGTTGAGTGAGCTTTACAGGTACGTAAATGCATGTTGACATGCATGCGTTATGTAAGAGACGATCAATTATACTCGATCCCTCCGTCCCGATTATTTGGTCCAGTTTCATCTTGCACGAATGTCAAAAATCATTTATGAATGTATTAAATATTTGAACAAATTTCCTGAATTACCCTTATTTAGCAATAACTATTGATAATGGATCATATTTATTGTGTGTCATTTACAATATAGTTCAAGGGTATCTTTGTAAACTCATATAAAAAACAATACCAAATTTAGATAGTGAACCATATATATGGGACATACCAAAAAAAGAAACATGGACCAAATAATCGGGACCAGGGGCGGCACTATGTAGAGGCTCACGGGGTCGGCCGCCCCCACGGCGTTTTGAAATTTTTTTTGTATATACATGTATTTTTTTTTAAAAAAATAAAATTATATAGTGTCGACCCCACAAAATTACGATCGAGCCCCCACAATACTCGAGCTCTACATTCCCCCCTGATCGGGACAAAGGGAGTATTACATATGCATGCATGTCGATGCAGGTGGTGGAAAGATCTAGATGTCCCAAGAAATTTCCCATTTGCAAGAGATCGGATGGTGGAGACCTACTTCTGGATATTGGGAGTTTATTTTGAACCCAAGTTTGCTTTGGCTAGGAAGATTTTATGCAAGATGCAGGGAATTTTGTCTCTCTTAGATGACATTTTCGATGCATATGCTACTTATGAAGAACTACAACTCTTCATGGAGGCAATCGAAGGGTCAGACCAATCATATATATATATATATAATTAATACAATAGCTAGATATAGATAAATATATGATATATCCAAGCAAGATGATTAATTCTATTAATCCAATCTCAGGTGGAGCTACACATGTTTGGACAAACTTCCTGCAAGCTGCATGAAGATTCATTACAAGACAATGTTGGAAGCTTTTGAAGAAGCTGAGGAGCTGTTGACCAAACAGGGAACTTCACATCGCCTCACCTATGGAATTGAAGCAGTAATCTACTAATTATTTAATTATCTACTCAAAATTTGAAAATTAATAATATTACAAACACTTTACACATTCCATTTAAGATTTTATTTGGTACATATGTGTTGAGCAGATGAAACCATTGCTCGAAACTTCTTTACTGAGGTTAAATGGAGGGAGGAAAAGTACAAGCCGTCAAGCGAGGAGTACATGCAGGTGGCAACAGCCAGTTGTGCATACACTTCACTCACAATCATATCATTTCTTGGGATGGGGGATGTCGTGACAAAAGAAGCCTTCGATTTCGTGCTGTCTCAGCCTAATATCATGAGAGCTGCCATGGTTGTTTGCAGGTTGACTGATGACATCGTCGGCCATGAGGTAATTAATAAAATAATATTAACATCATCATCTTAAATTTTCATTAAAAATGATTAATCTTATTGTTTTGGGTCAGTTTGAGAGAGAGAGGGAGCACATACCTTCAGCAGTGGAGTGCTACATGGAAGAACACAAGACTTCGAAAGCAGAAGCCATTGTTGAACTGCAAAATAGGATTGAGGAAGCTTGGAAAGATGCAAACGAGGCTTTCCTCAAACCAACTCAAATTCCGACAACTCTACTGTATCGAATTCTGAATTACACACGTGTGATTGAGGTGATGTACAGAAGAGGAGACTGGTACACCCACGTTGGTCCGGAGATGCAAAATCTCATCCAGCAACTTCTCGTCAACCCCATTCCCTGACCATGCATCCCATCCTTTTTAAATATATCTTTAATAAATTAATTAATGAATAAGATTCACGTTAATATTCCTGCATAATATATAAAAGAAGAAGAGTTGTGTTGAAAATAAGGAGAAATGTAGAATTGGGAAAAAAATCTTAAAGAAGCTGGAAAATGACCGCTTGAAAGGTTGCTGAAATAAGAAATGGATATATATAGCTGTTTTTCTTCTTCTTTTGTAATCGTTTACAATTAATCATCAGTTGAGTTTTTGTAATTTCTCTCAATAAAATTTTGCCACATCGTCTACGTGAATGTAGATTGCATTGATGTGACCAAACCATGTTAAATTCTGTGTTTTTCCTTTTTGAATAAATAGATCTGTTGTGAATTAAGCGATTACAAATACAAATAATAAACAGAGGATAAAGAATTATAGTGGTTCGAGCGAAAGCTCTACCCCCACTCTTCAAACCTCTTTGGTGATGATTTTATTATGGTGAAGAGAATACAAAGTATAAGATATTTTACAATTATGGGGAGCAGGGGTATTTGTAGAATGAGATTCCTAGATGCATAAGAAATATCAATCCTAATATGGTAAAGATATCCAAATCCTAATCTATCTCAAATAGATTAATTTCTATCCAAATCCTTTACTGATTAGAATAAATCTCGCCCAACAAGATGAACCATATATTTTTCATACCCAGCCTACTCGATATGCTCCTCAAGTGCTTGACACATGTCTATAATACCCATGTCTGCTCGACCCCTTGGTTTCTCGACCCTTGTCTCGCTCGACCCTTCTGTGCCCGACTCTTATCTGCTTGACCCACTACAAGAAAAAAGGCAATAGAAGACGTGAAATCCGCGTTGTCTATTACCGGATTCCGCGTCTTCTATATACTAGTGTAGTGTAACAGGATTCGCTAATAGAAGACGCGGAATTCTGCGCCGTCTATAAGCATACGCGTCGTCTATATGCTTATAGACGACGCGGCCATCCGTGTCATCTATGTGTTTATAGACGACGCGGAACGCGGCCTTCCGCATCTTCTATTGTTTATTTTTAATTTTTAAAAACCTGTAAAAACAATTATAATAATTTGAAAATAGAATTACAACAACAATAACTTACTCATATGATGGCCACAAATATATAGAATCTCCAAATTTTTTTTTCACTAATAATTATAGCAAAATTAAATGTATACATGATTTGAGTACAAAAGTTAAGAACAAAAATTAAGTGTTTGGTGAATATATAAAATTGAAGTCTTTCAAGTCCATGCTGAATCTTGCAGCCCGATCAAAGTGTGTGATGGAGAAATTTATATGTAGTCCTTGAATTGACTTCAATCAGAGATGGGAGACTACCATTGCCCCTTTGACATTTTCGACGACTTGAAGTTGAGATGACATTAGCAAATTTATCAATAATGCAACATAGAAAGCTGAGATTGAGAGAAATAATCACATAAAACGATAACTCAAGCATACCAACATACCTCTATCTAAATAAGTTTGGAGAAAATCACACCGATCCTTACGAACTTCATTAATTTCACTTCGAGGATACATTTTAGATTAGGTTTCAGTTACTACCAACTCTTAGTGGCCCTGCTCATGAATCACTTTAATTAAAAATATGCCATTTTGGGGAGGAAGCAAAATTGTATGGTGGATGAGGTAGAACAGATGCAGTCAAATTGGTTGCTTGTGAACATGCTTCTTTCACAAAATTAACAGCTCCAAAATATTTTGTTGCACGTATGCTTTAATTTTTTTTCAGCTGATCCTCACGGTATACTCTAAATGTATGGTCTTTAGTATCACTCTCTCATTGATCTTATTTTGTAAGATAAATAAATTTTTCATTTTTATTATTTAAGTCATATATTATGCCAGTTCAAATATTGTGTTTATTTAGTTATAACTTATGTGTTATGCACAAAACAAGCTTTACCAGCTAAACAAACATGATTTTTGTATGGCGACTCTTAGTATTTGAAACTGAAAGAAGAATTCCATAACCATTTTGGCATGCATGTTTCAAAAGAACAAGAAGTAACAGGAAAATTCACAGCAATATACATATATATCAAATAGATTCTTGCTTAAATAGCTGCCCTCTTCTGGGAAATAAATCAACAGCACTATGAAAGAAAAGAAAAAGATAAAGATCATGATGAATAAAAATTGAACATGAACCTGAACAGAGTAGAAGAGCAGTGTTGAGGGGATCAAACCAATGAGCTGGTTATTTTTCAAAATCCTGCAAAGATGGTTACTTAATGATCAACAAACTTTGAAAGCTGCAAATTAGTGTAGCAGTAAAAACAAGCATAGAAATGTGTTAGCTTACAATTCTTCGAGTTGCTTCAGCTTTGAAATAGAGAAGGGAATATCTCCACGAAGATCATTGAATGATAAATCCCTGTATTCATGAATTTCATTGAACCCGGATAATTCAACAAACTAATTTGACAAGATTAAAACTAAAGTTATTTTGGCGTTTCCGTAACTCACAAGTATATCAAAGCAGAGCAGTCCCCTATCTCATCTGGGATCTGTCCGGAGAGCCTATTCCCCCGAAAATCACTAATTTCAGACACACACACAATTGATTTCTATATTAGCACACGACATCCAAATTTGATGATATACTAATATAACAGAAGAAGTTACTGGTCAAAACTATGAAGCAAATTTCCTAATAAATATGAAGAGTAATTAGCATACTTCTCTGAGCTGTATTTGAATTATCTTCCCAAAAATGGGAACACCAAGCTGGATCAACTCTCTCTTGCTTCCTTTTATCTGCTGATTATATAAAATGAAAGTCTCTCCTGAAACCAGTAGGAAATTTTAAATTATACCAAGTAGAGAATGAAGAATAACTGCATTTCAAAGAAAGTGTCATTGTGTAAATCAAACTGTGGCAAGGAAAATTTATAGGATTGTGAGTTTTCAGAATCTATTTGTTTTTAGGATTGTGAGTTTTCAGAAAGAAATGGAGTTGAATGCAAACGTCCTGCATTAACAAATAATTTTATTCTGAAATTTAAAAAAATGCCCAAACCTTTTCAAGCAAATCAGCACAACAACACAGCCACAGAGGCGAGCCCCTAGCCGACGGAAGGGCGAAGCGAAGACGCAGCAACGCAGGCACGCCGACGGGCAGGGAGTTGAGGGCGGCGTTGCAGCGGTGGGTGGTGGGTGGCAGCGCGAGCGGCGGACCGCAGGATGGACGCCGGATAGAACGACGAAGGGGCCAAGGGGGTGGTGTTGATGTATATTGGGGACGGGCTCTGCTGTTAGGGTGTGGGAATGGGAGACGATGCGATGCACCCTTGCTCTCGTGGTTCAGGATCAGAGGACGGACGGGAGTAGAGCCGCCGTGTATTTTGAGGACGGACGGGAGTAGGGCCGCGGCAGACACAGTTTGAGAGCGTGCGTGTGTTGATTACAGTGGGCAAATCGATCGGAGTATTAGGTTAGAAAAAAAAACAACATAGACGTCTATCGCCGGAAATTCAAAAAACATAGAAGACGCGGGCAACCGCATCGTCTATATGCCTATAGACGCTGCGTCTTCTATAGCGACCCTTTTTTTAACTACACAAATACACATATGCGTCTTCTATTCGGATATAGACAACGCGAATGAATATTCGCGTTGTCTATATCGCGTAGTCTATTTTCTCTTTTCTTGTAGTGACCCCTTATCTGAAGTTTAGATATTGAGACTACACACAAACAAGATCAACTTTATTTGTTACATATATTTATAAATATATAATTAAATAATTCGTAATCAACAATTCTTTCTCTCACTCTTTTTTTCTTGATAAAATGCATAATTTTATAAATTAAACATTGTTAAGATTGGCAACATCAAATAGTCAGTCTTAAAAATCTGAGCTCTATAACATTTGATAAAAAAACTGCACGGCAAATGTTCTGCATGATGGGCTCTCTAGTGACTCTTATAAGTATGAAAAATTCTGAAGATTGAATCATTTTCAACATTGTGCATCATCCTTTGTAGGTCACTAGGAATCATATCAACATAATCATCTATTCTTGTCATAATTCTTATAGTAATGATAGAATCAATAAAAATAACAATTGAAAATATCATTTACTCGATCCGAATAAATAAAAATGCCATGTAAAACAATACGGATGACTTGGTCTTGCGAGACCGATTCATGATGTATAATGATTCCTTCCCTCATTGAACATAATATCAACGTCCACCTGAAACGTACCTCACTCGCGAGCTTTCCATTACCGGTGTCATAGTGGAATCCTAAGGAAAGGACCAATTTTTTTGCTCTCTTTTGCAGCTTGAAATGTCAGCCACAGAATCATTTCTGGCTCACCAGTGATATATAATCTTCTAATCCTTGGATGATCCATATTTAATTTTTCAAATGTAAGATCATATCTTCCATGCCAAAATCAAACATGCTTCATTTTCTTTCTGTATCTTTAATTGGTTTTGACAATATCAAAAAGGGGAAAATTGTTAGGAACTAAGTTTTAGTTCCCTCCTTAATTTGATGTTTTGATATGTCAAAACTCACTTTAGCACTAAGTTCCTAGAGTCCATAATGTAATCCATGCATAGGATTAATTATGTTGTAATAGAAGTTAGGTACTGAAGACCAAGCATAAGATATGCTTGAGGATTTGAAGAAATGTTCTGCGTGAAACTTGGTTTCACCAAGTATGGCCAAGGCCTATACTGAGTTTGGGCACTCAGTATAGAGGAACCCATACTGATTTATAAGAAGTCAGTATGAGAGACGGAATACCATACTGACTAGTGAAGTAAGTATGAGGGTGGTCTATATTGACTATTGGAAAGTCAGTATGGAGACCTAAGTTTCTAAGCACGTGAAACAAGAAGAGAACCAAGCTCACTCAGACTTCAAGGAATTTGATTGCTAAGTAAAACTCAGTACGAGAAAGTCCATACTTGGATTCCTCGGACTGAAACTGAGTCTGACAAGAGCAGGTGGAAAGTACATGAAGTACAAATGTTGCAGAGCAGACCTAATGTATATAGGCTATGATTGGACGACATTCTCCATGTCTCTAACGACCAGATTAATGTGTCTAACGGGCAGAATTTCGAAACACCCAAGTATTCTCCTATAAATATATAGGAGTCAACCTCGAAAGAAAGAGGAGATGAAATCTCACAAAAATATAAGCCAAAGCTCTGCCAAACTTACATCTGAAAACTTCTCTATTACTCCGTGTTCTTAACACGAGACTTGAGTTGAGAACTTGAGTTAATCATCCGTGCTACGTGGTTCAAAGCACGAGGCTAAGCTTAAAGCTTATGCTCTCATCTTGGTGAGTATAACTTTCCAAAGTTATATTCATAGTAGTCAGTTCCTACTCTGGGATCTGATTATCACGGGCTTTTGCCAACCTACTGAGTTCTGGGAAGAACATCAAACATCCAACCACCAAGGAGAAGGCTGTGGGGTGCGTCCTCATTTCGACTTGAAGACTAAGCTTACAAGGAGTTCCTAGGCTAGTGACCACAGCTGACCGAAGGGCAGAGTGCTGACGGGCTGTGTATAGATCGTAAGGAGGCTTGTATCATACTTAGTGAATTTCTGGATTAATTTTCGAAGAGTGGACGTAGGATATTCAGATCCGAAACACTATAATATCCTGAGTACTTTATTACTTTCTTTAAGTTTCTGCATACTTAGTTTCTTCAAAACTTATTTTTAAACCTTCAATACTTGTCTAAGTATTGAAGTGTATACTTGAGAAACTTACTTAAAGAACTTATCGAGCTTAAACTTAATCTTTTAGAACCCTAAACTGAGTTTCAGTCAGTTTAGGAGAACAAGTGCAATATAAACTTACTTCCGCTGCATATAAAACTCTCTGATTTCGGGACCAACATTTTGCTTCTACCGGCCAAACCTTATTCACCCCGATTTCAAAATGCTAAAACCTCTCGCACTCCGAACGAGGATAAGAAATGTGTATGTACTCTTTTAACAAGATTGACGCATAAAGAATAGGGTTGAATGTTACTTTAAAATAATAATTAGTGTATGAGGAAAAAAAATGGAATGAGACATGGTTATAGCAGCCAATGCGTTTGGATACAAGTGGGAATTTGTGCGCCACTTGATGAATCAAAGAGTCAAATTGTTGGATCAAACCAAGGAGAAGTGACAATCAAACACACAGAGACAAGTACACTTGGTGGGGTGTCTCTCTCTCTTCTTTTTAATTATTGAAGCAAGTAAAAAAGGTAGACACATAAGAGATGGAGGGGTTTTCAAATTTTGGCATTACAAGAATTAGGGATGTCAATCGGACTAGCCCATCGGATTTCAGGCCAGCTCTATCGGGTTGCGGGCTATTCGGTCCGGGTCAATTCAGGTTGAAATTTTTTCGAGTTAAAAAATCTCGACCCTAACCTTAATCCTTTGGTTTTCAGGCTAACCCGTCGGGCTGATGAATTTATTAATTATTTTTAGTTTTTAATATTTTATAATACTTTCTATAACATTAAATATTTCCCTTTCTATTATTTTCTTCTAAATTATTATAAAAGTATAAACTATTTATTTCTTTTAAAAAAATTTCAAAATACATATCAAATTTTTTTTTATCAACTTAAAAATATATTTATTTTCCCAACGTTATTACTTTATAATTAAATAATTTTAAAAATTCTATGGATATTTATTAATTGTTTGAACTCAATAAAATTATATAACTTGATGATTCCAGGAATTCTAAATAACCATGGAATTCAAACAATTAAATTTGAATAAAAAATATAAGATCCAACATAATATTAAAGTCACTATTATTTACAAATTATTATTATTATTTTATAAGTTAAAACTTAAAAATATACGCACACGCACATTTATAATGTATTGGGCCAGCAGGAATTTTTATTAACTAAGATTTGGGCTTAAATATATTTAGGTGTGAAATGCAATTAGTTGTAGGTTGGGTGGGCTGAAGACTTGTAAACTAAATTTTGTCTTGACCGACGGGCTGACCTGCGGCCCGACGGGTTCAGCTCGTTTGGCCCGTGAGCCCGGCAGGTCAGCTCCGTTCGGTTAAAAAAATTCTGTTTAAATTTTTTTGACCCTAACCCGCATTTTAACCCATCGGTTTCGGGTCAACCCATCGGTTTTGGACTTAATTGGCATCCCTAACAAGAATCCTTGAAAAAAAAAAAAGATAATAGCAAAAGACAATAGGCAAACAAATTATGAATTATAGTTTTGATAGAAATGATAAGAAATCATAGTTACTAAGTTAAGTTTTCTATAATGGTCAACCTTTTTAAGTCATATGCTTCATTGCAATCCTAATGAAGTGTGTAGCAACCATTCCAAAAGAAGTGAACTCACACTAACAAAAATTTGAGTTTTTGCGACGGGAAAATCCGTCGCAAACTGCTATTTTGCGATCGATTTGCGACCGATTTTGTCCGTCGCAAAAACCTTGGTTGCTAAAAAATTTGCGACCAATCCGTTGCAAATTTTTGCGACGGATTTGCGACGAAACTTTCCGTCGCAAAACTTTTGCGACGGAATTTTTTGGTCGCAAATCCGTTGCAAATTAATTTCCTTCAAAAAGTTAATTTTGGTGGTTTGCATCCAAGGGGATTCGAACTCGACACCTCTAGCACGTGTGCTGCGCGCATTACCGCTAAACCAAACACACATCTCATTTAATATATGTACTAAAAAATATATATATTTAAAAACAAAGAATTTTGCGACGGATTTGCGATGAAATTTTTCGTCGCTAAAATTTGCGACGAAAAATTCGGTAGCAATTCGGTCGCAAAATTTAAAATTTTATTCCGTCGCAATTCCGTCGTTAGTCCGTCGCTAATTCGCGACCCTTTTTTTTTGTCGCGAATCCGTCGCAAATTTTCAATTTTTTTGTAGTGTCAGTTAGTTTAATTTATTCTTATTTTCATATTGTATAGTTATTACTATCTACATTAATTTAATCTTTATTGAAAAACTGAACATATTTTTTAGGGTAAATAGGGGATAATACCCTAAATTATTGATATTTTTGGAAAAATACCCCAATCTATTTTCATTAGTTAAAAGTACCCTAATCTTTACTTATGTCTATGAATTATACCAAAACATATTGACATTGTTAATGTTTTATGATTCAGATGCTAAATGCCACATGGCATTGCATGTGGCATCTCACGTGGCAAATCAAAATATAATAATACCCTGATCTATTAATATTTTTGGAAAAATATCCTAATGTATTACGTTTAGTTAAAAATACCCAATCTTTAATTCCGTTCATGAATTATACCAAAATGAATTAACACCGACTACTCTGTTTTTACTACAATCAATATTTGCTATTAAAATTTTGAAAAAAGTGTTGGTCCCGATTTTTCAGAGTAATTTTAAAGTTGCATAGCAAAAATAATTTGTTTTACGGTAAGCTTGCACTTATCCAAACTGATGGTGACGTGTCAGTTTGGTTTGTCAAATCTTAGTTCGGTACTTAGGTCCAAGTATGCTTAATGTCAGTTTTCAATATATACTTCAACACTTGAGTGTTGAGTTTTAAAGATAAGTAAGCTGACAAAATGAAAGCGATAAATAAGACAGGGGTTATAGTGGTTTGGACTCTAAAGGTCCTACGTTCACTATTCAGACTCAAGGTCTGGAAATTCACTAAGATTAGGATTACACAGGTGCTCCTACGATCTATCGTTTGTCGGTGAATGCCTCGTCCACCAATCCACAAGCTCACTCGCCTTGTCCTTGCTCGTCTTTCTCTTCGCAGTTCCTTGGAGTGTGGGCACACTATGCAACCTCCTCGTCGCCGGAATGAGGTATTTAGAGTTTCCCCGATATTATCAGCTTGGTAGCAATAAGCCTATAATAGTCAAAGTACAGACGTACTTGACTATTGTAATCTTTCTTGGCTCAAGAACTTGAAAGTTCTGAGTCTCGTGTTCACAGAAGTGACACACGGAAAGCTTTCACAGCCTCTAACTTTGAGTTGGCGGCGTTTCAGCAAGTTCGATCTTTGGTTAGGTTTTTGTAACCTTCTTCTGTTGAATTCCTCCGGTATTTATAGCCGAAAGTTGAAGGTTTGAATTTGTTATCCGTTAGAGACACATTGGATGATGTTCAATCGAAAGTCTCTGTTGACTGCTGCAATTGGCGGGTAGGTGGTACTTTTTCCAGAGATTCTGCACCTGCTCCGTGATAACCGTAGAAACGGTGAGCAAATAAATTTATAATTACACCCAAAGGTGGTCGATCCCACAGGGACTGTGCAACGAAAAATCCAAAGTACTAGCCACGATTTTTAGAACATAGAAGTTTGAGGATTTTGAAAAAAGGGTTTTTGTTTTGGAATTTAAAGATGACAATGCAAGAAAGTAAAGGTTTTAAAAACAATTAAAGGAAGCACAGATCCTAGGGCAAATAATCTAATCATCAACATGCAATTTCAATCAACTCAGCAATGGGGAAAACATAGATTTTGATGGATTAAATTCCTTGGCCCGGCAATTTAAATCCTAGATTACTAAACAGTGACTTTATCTCTCGGTCTCAAGAACACCAATTCAGTTAATCTCAATAATTATCTAATTAATTCCTATGCAAGTTTCTTCTTTTTAGAGACAGAAAACCAACACATTTAATTCTGTCTTCCTATTAACAATTTTCACCTCTCGGTCCTTCAATTGATAACTTTAAACCTAGATCTCAATTCACCTCTCAGTCCTTCTTTTAATCTAGATTATTAAATTGAATCAGAGAATCAAACCATGCCAAGAGAGTTGATTTCAATAAACATGCATCAGAAAAGATAAATCATAACCCTAGAACCTGTTAGGGTTCTAGCCACAAAACATGACTAAAACAAAGGTAAACATGTTGTAAATTAACTTACAAATGAAGAGGAACCTTCAATGTCTTGAAAAACTCCAAATCTCAATGTAAAATCCAAAAAATTAAGGTCTGAAATTCGTGCATAATTATAGAGTATTTTTAGAGGAGCCAAAACATCTAAACTAAGTATTGGGCTAAAATAGCAAAAATTACCAAAACAGGCAAAAACAGCTATGTCGGGCTTTTGTGTCGATCGACAGGGATCGACACAGATGCAAGGTCGAAATCCGGGTTGCGTCTTGTGTCGATTTACCAAGTCTGACCCTCCTGTCGATCGACAGGGAGCCTGTCGATCGATAGGGCCGCAAGTATCGAGCTTCTTGCTTCGTTTCTGCCTCCGATCGACATCCGACCTCTGTGTCGATTGACAGGGGGCCTGTCGATCGACACAGAGGTCCTGCTTCAGGATTTTGGCTTTGTCTTCCATCTCTGGTCGACTACCCTTGCGTCAATCGAAGCGGCACTCCATGTAACTCGGCTCTTTCATTATTTCACCTCTTTTCCACCCTAAATACCTGCAAAACTGACCATGTGTAACGCCCCTCGCAAAATTTAAATGTATTTATCGAATTTTCGAAATTTATATTTTGTTATCGAATTTAATTCGAAGCTATGCGATCGATTTAATTTGGAAATTATTATTTTGGCATTTATCCAATTGCTATCCTTATTTAAAAAGGAATAATTAATTATTAATTAATAATAAACATCGATAATTTATTTAACGACCCGATATTTTCATATCGGGATAATATCGATCGATAAATATTCGCGGGTAGACGAAATATTACGGTCTCCCGTGCAATGACGCGAAGAGATGTGGAGTTGACGTAAGGTGATGTTAAAGTGACCGATATGACAAGCGAATAACAACCACTTTAACCTTTTTAACTTTCGGTAATTCCAAAATTACCCCTTCTCCCCTTCTATAAATAGAAGGCTTCATTTACAAGTTTTACTCTTCACTCTCTCTCTAAATTTTACTCCAAGTTTTCCGGCGAGATTCCGACGACCAACTCCGGTGAGCTCCGACGAAGCTCCGACAAGGAGTTTTTAAGGTAAAACTATACCTTTTTGGAATTCTCTCTTC
>JAPKLW010003734.1:5148-7648 GCA_026898455.1 Plectranthus barbatus
TCCAAAAAAAAGATCTCTACTATGACTGGACTTTTAGGAAAAAATAAAAGCCCTTTATCGGATTTGAACCGATGACTTACGCCTTACCATGGCGTTACTCTACCACTGAGTTAAAAGGGCTTATTTGGTTTAATTCCCGAACAAGTCACTATGTAGATAAAATCTCTATATGCACATATACCTATTATATGCACATATCATAGAATATTCTATATATTGTATATATATAATATATATATATACAGTAATATATTATATATAGTAGACTCGTAGTGGCTATAATCAAATGGATTTGCCTAGAAAATCGGGGTAAAATGAATTATTTCAAGATAAAGCCAGCCTTAATTTCTTTTATTGAGACGATCCTTAATTAAAACAAAATTCACTTGATTGATACATAACATACACGTACACTTACCAATTCGACATCAAAATTTTTTGAGATATTTCATTGAATCATGTGATGAAGAGATTCTACTTGTCCCCTTGAACTAAAAGTCTTAAAGAGAATTTTTGATAACTTCTTGATCCCGCTAGATTTCTATTTTATATAGAGAATGTTGAGTCTAATGAATGATTCATGAATATGAATGACGAATCCAAAAATTCTATACAATTATGAAAAACGGAAAGATCTCTCGGATCTGATCATTCCATTATATTGACAATTTTAAAAAACTTATCATACTATGATCATAGTATGAGGGCGGTTGGTCAAGTTGGCCCCCATCGTCTAGTGGTTTAGGACATCTCTCTTTCAAGGAGGCAGCGGGGATTCGAATTCCCCTGGGGGTAGGGTACTACGAAAGGAAGTTGATCATGGATTACCAATAAGCCTATAAAAAAAAAAAAAATGAAAATGGATTCTTCCTGGGTCGATGCCCGAGCGGTTAATGGGGACGGACTGTAAATTCGTTGGCGATATGTCTACGCTGGTTCAAATCCAGCTCGGCCCAATAAACCGCATCAATCTACCATGCGATGGTATAAAACCCCTTGTCCTTTAGAAAGACCCCATACGAAGATAAAAAAGAATCAAAATTTCTGCTAGATCCCTTATTTCCCTGGGATTGTAGTTCAATCGGTTAGAGCACCGCCCTGTCAAGGCGGAAGCTGCGGGTTCGAGCCCCGCCAGTCCCGACGGATCCAATAAATCCAAAAATGCATTTTTCCCTTTCTATGAACCAGTAAAGAGTGTCGAGGGATATACTTTCATTCCCAAAGCAAAAAGAAGTCTTGATTTCTTTTTGCTTTCCTATTTTTCCATTTCGCTTTTATTGTTTGTTAGGTTTGGAACTATGTAATTAATTGAAGTGGAAAGGCAATCTGATGATCCTTCATCAGAAGATTGTCCAAGGAAGACGCAAGGTGGGTTATAGAAAAAACAAGGAAACGGATGATAAATAAAATTTTGCAGTAATTGAGTCAGGAATCAAAATTTGAATTCGGTATGGATAAAAGAACTTCCTATGTTATACTATTCAAGTCTTGACAACGGGTTGATTTGATAGATCAGATATTGCTATTCATGATAGTGATCCGGTTCAAGATCATCGAGAGGTAATTCATTCATTGAATTTACAGACGATAGACAAAAGATTTATCATCTCTAGGGGATTAAATCCCGAGTTATTGCGAAGTAAAAAAACGATGAGATTATGGAAGTCAATATTCTTGCATTTATTGCTACTGCACTATTCATTCTGGTTCCTACCGCTTTTCTACTTATCATTTACGTAAAAACAGTCAGTCAAAATGATTAATTCAATTGAATATTCAAATGAATTTGAATAAAACTTTCCTTCCAAGTTCTTATCAAAAATGGACAAAGTTAAATGAAAGGGATTCCAATTTCACGTCTTAACTTAAATGAAATGAGCGCATTATAATCGGCAATTTTCTAAGAGATAGATAGTATGGTATAAAAATGACATACTATCTATCTCTTAGCCTATAAAGGTCTATAAAGTTGTAATCTAGAATAAAGATAAAGGCTTAAGTTTCTATATATCAATCTACAATATTCTCTTCATATATGTGTATATTAATTCCATATCATAGATTCCATATCTATATATTCCATATATTGTATGGAATTAACATAAGACCCAATTTGCCACATCTATTTGTTCCGATCAATCTGAAATAATTCTTATCTTAGGATTTTAATTCCTTTCCTTTTACTAATAAGGAAGAGGAAAACCCGCCTATTTTTAACGCCAGAACCGTGATCTGAAATAAGTCGATAAACCATAAACCGCCTTTCTAAAATTAGAATAGAAACCAAAGGGTAAATGCCCGATATGTAACTCGCCCGAGGCAAGATCTTATTATTGCCCAGTCTCTCCTTAAACAACCACTATCTCTATATCATTTCTCATAGAAAGTGCATATACGCTTAACAAAACGACTTCTTTTTTGAAGAGTAAAGAGGGAAATAAAAAAAAAAAAGAAAAAGGGTCTGGTTTTTCTTAGTATCCGTCTATAAAGATAGTAAGAG
>JAPKLW010003734.1:17648-20148 GCA_026898455.1 Plectranthus barbatus
GGCCAAAATACCAAATGAAAGTAGATCGTTTTTTTTTCATTCCCGAGGAGGTGCATATATTAGCCGGATCTTCTTCCATAATGGTACGGAACAATAGTATCATTGGGGCGGATACACAAATTACTTTAAATATAAGAAGCCGGGTAGGCGGGTTGGTCCGAGTGGAGAGAAAAAAAAAAAGAATTGAACTTAAAATATTTTCTGGAGATATCCATTTTCCTGGAGAGACAGATAAGATATCCCGACATAGTGGCGTTTTGATACCACCGGGAGCAGGAAAACAAAATTCCAAGGAATCAAAAAAATGGAAAAATTGGATCTATGTTCAACGGATCACACCTAGTAAGAAAAAGTATTTTGTTTTGGTTCGTCCTGTCGTCACATATGAAATAATGGACGGTATAACTTTAGAAAGGCTTTTCCCCCCGGATGTGTTGCAGGAAAGGGATAATGTGAAACTTCGAGTTGTCAATTATATCCTTTATGGAAATGGTAAACCAATTCGGCGAATTTCTGATACAAATATTCAATTAGTTCGGACTTGTTTAGTATTGAATTGGGACCAAGACAAAAAAAGTTCTTTTAGTCAAGAAGCTCGTGCTTCTTTTGTTGAAATAAGGACAAATGGTTTGATTCGACATTTCCTAAGAATCGACTTGCTGAAATCCACTATTTCATATATCGGAAAAAGGAATGACCCACCGGGCTCAGGATTTCTCCCGGATAATGGATCTGATTGCACCAATATAAATCCGTTTTCTTCCATTTATTCCAAAGTCAGAATTCAACAACCCCTTAATCAAAGAACTATTCATACGTTGTTGAATAGAAATAAGGGATTTCAATCGTTGATAATTTTGTCATCATCCAATTGTTTTCGAATGGGTCCATTCAACGATGTAAAATATCACAATGTGATAAAAGAATCAATTCTAATTACAAAAGATCCTGTAATTCCAATTAAGAATTCGCCAGGGCCTTTAGGAACAGCCTTTCTAATTACGAATGTTTATTCATTTTACCATTTAATAACTCATAATCAGATCTTGGTAAATAACTATTTGCAACTTGACAATTTAAAACAGACTTTTCAAGTAATTAAATTTAAATATTATTTAATCGATGAAAATGAAAAAATTTATAATCTCCGTCCGTGCAGTAACATTATTTTCTATTTGAATTCATATTTTCTCCACCCCAATTATTGTCAAGAAAAATTTACAATAATGAGTCTTGGACAGTTTATTTGTGAAAATATAGTCAAAAACGCACCACACCTAAAATTAAAATCGGGTCAAGTTATACTTGTTCAAGTTGACTCTGTAGTAATACGATCAGCTAAGCCTTATTTGGCCACTCCAGGAGCAACTGTTCATGGCCACTATGGGGAAATCCTGTACGAAGGAGATACTTTAATTACATTTATATATGAAAAGTCGAGATCTGGTGATATAACCCAGGGGCTCCCAAAAGTAGAACAGGTGTTAGAAGTGCGTTCGATTGATTCAATATCGATAAATCTAGAAAAGAGGGTTGAGGGTTGGAACGGACGTATAACAAGAATTCTTGGAATGCCGTGGGCATTCTTGATTGGTGCTGAGCTAACTATAGTGCAAAGTCGTATCTCTTTGGTTAATAAGATCCAAAAGGTTTATCGATCCCAAGGAGTGCAGATTCATAATAGGCATATAGAAATTATTGTACGTCAAATAACATCAAAGGTATTGGTTTCAGAAGATGGAATGTCTAATGTTTTTTTACCGGGAGAACTAATTGGATTGTTACGGGCGGAACGAATGGGACGCGCGTTGGAAGAAGCGGTTTGTTACCGAGCCCTCTTATTGGGAATAACAAAAGCGTCTCTCAATACTCAAAGTTTTATATCTGAAGCAAGTTTTCAAGAAACTGCTCGAGTTTTAGCAAAAGCAGCTCTCCGGGGTCGAATCGATTGGTTGAAAGGCCTGAAAGAGAACGTTGTTTTGGGGGGTATGATACCCGTTGGTACAGGATTGAAAGGATTGGTGCCCTCCTCAAAACAACACAACAGGAGCCTATTGGAAATGGAAACAAAAAAAAACAATCTATTCGAGGGGGAAATGAGAGATATTTTGTTTCACCACAGAAAATTATTTGATTCTTTATTTTCAAAGAATTTCCATGATAGACCAGAACAATCATTTATAGGATTTAATGATTCCTAAAAGTTAAAAGCCGATTCATCTTTTTGACTATTTGTATATGTATTTGGTGCAGTTATTTGAATAGTAAGGCAATAGAAAAGACTAATGGCTTATTCGTCTATCTACGGCCAATCTACGGTAGAAGAGAAGGTTCCGTCGGAACAATTATTTATTTCAGTTCGAGGTTTCTCGTCTCTTTTTTTTGAAAAAAAAGGGGGGGGGGAGAAATGACAAGAAGATATTGGAACATCAACTTGGAAGAGATGCTGGAGGCAGGAGTTCATTTTGGCCATGGTACTAGGAAATGGAATCCTAAAATG
>JAPKLW010003734.1:22648-25148 GCA_026898455.1 Plectranthus barbatus
TGAAGTTCTTAGTTACTTCGACTGGATGAATCCTATCGAAATTAAGTCCTAATTTAATTCATTAGTTGATTGTATCATTAACCATTTCTTTTTATTGGTACGAGGAATTTATCATGAATCCACTGATTTCTGCTGCTTCCGTTATTGCTGCTGGATTGGCTGTAGGGCTTGCTTCTATTGGACCTGGAGTTGGTCAAGGGACTGCTGCGGGTCAAGCCGTAGAGGGTATCGCGAGACAACCCGAGGCAGAGGGAAAAATCCGAGGTACTCTATTGCTTAGTTTAGCTTTTATGGAAGCTTTAACTATTTATGGGTTGGTTGTAGCACTAGCACTTTTATTTGCGAATCCTTTTGTTTAATCTTATCAGTATTGGTTGAGAAAATAACTTACGGGAAGGGCTGATTTGCAGATGAGGAATTAGTATACCGACTCGCTTTCATCCTTCCCGTTCGTAGTCCAAGGGAAATTCTTTTTATGAGGTGTTACAACAATCAAGCGGCAGTTTATACTTTATAACTCGAAGATTTTTTGACTCGAATTTCAAAAAAGAATAAAAAAGGGGGGGCAAGGCGATAGAAAAAGAACTCTTGTCAATTTTTTAGTCTATCTAATTTTTTAGTCTATCTATAAGAGGAGATTATATGAAAAATGTAACCGATTCTTTCGTTTCTTTGGGCTACTGGCCATCTGCCGGGAGTTTCGGATTTAATACCGATATTTTAGCAACAAATCCAATAAATCTAAGTGTAGTGATTGGTGTATTGATCTTTTTTGGAAAGGGAGTGTGTGCGAGTTGTTTATTTCAAGAATAGGCTGGATCCGATCAGCTGTACCTTTTTCCATTATAACTAGGAAAGAAAGGTGCATGATCTCGCGAATTACTTTTCTTAAGAAATTATATGCAAGAACCACAGCATTTCGTGATTAATTGGTAAATCCACTTTGATTCTCTAGCAACCAATAATGTGGGGCTGTTAAGATGGTTAAAGCAAACCGTTTGAAGTCTAGACGCAACATGGTACTCTTTCTACCACTATGTTAATATAGAGATGGTTTTAAAATGAATATTTTATCGATATAGAACACTCATCCCGATAAAATGATTTGAACCACTTATTCTAAACAAAGGGTATTTTGTCTCTTTTATCCAATGCTGAATCGACGACCTATGCCTTAATGTATAAATAAGAAGCATTTTTGGATTTGAACTAAAGAAAAAAAAAAAGAAACAACTTTACTGACAATTACATATTTTTTATTTTGTCAGAAGAGTCCTCTAAGTATTTTGGTTTTGCATTAGATTCTTTTTTTTTCATTTTCTGGACTATGAAGAGGATAGGCTCATTACATTCATAAAAAAGCTATGAGAATCTACCCTAAGTAATTGAGCGTGAGAGCCAAATGAATCGAAAGATTCATATTTGGTTCGGGAAGGGATTATAGAAGTTTTAAAATGAACGGAAAGATAATCTACTTTCATTAAGTGATTTATTAGATAATCGAAAACAGAGGATTTTGAATACTATTCGAAATTCAGAAGAACTCCGTGGGGGGGCCATTGAACAGCTGGAAAAAGCCCGAGCCCGCTTACGGAAAGTAGAAATGGAAGCAGATCAGTTTCGGGTGAATGGATACTCTGAAATAGAGCAAGAAAAGTTGAATTTGATTAATTCAACTTATAAGACTTTGGAACAATTAGAAAATTACAAAAACGAAACGATTCAGTTTGAACAGCAAAGGGCTATTAATCAAGTCCGACAACGGGTTTTCCAACAAGCCTTGCAAGGAGCTCTAGGAACTCTGAATAGCTGTTTGACTGACGAATTGCATTTACGTACCATTAGTGCCAATATTGGCATGTTGGGGGCGATGAAAGAAATAACTGATTAGTTTTTCTACTTTAATCTACTAAGCTTTATCTACTATAAAAAAACTAAAAAAAAAGGCATTATTTTTCTGTTCAAAAAAAAATTAAGAAAAACTCATGGTAACTATTCGAGCCGACGAAATTAGTAATATTATCCGTGAACGTATTGAACAATATAATAGAGAAGTCAAAATTGTAAACACCGGCACCGTACTTCAAGTAGGCGACGGTATTGCTCGTATTCACGGTCTTGATGAAGTAATGGCGGGTGAATTAGTCGAATTTGAAGAAGGTACAATAGGTATTGCTCTGAATTTGGAATCAAATAATGTTGGTGTTGTATTAATGGGTGATGGTTTGATGATACAAGAGGGAAGTTCTGTAAAAGCAACAGGAAGAATTGCTCAGATACCAGTGAGTGCGGCTTATTTGGGCCGGGTTATAAACGCCCTGGCTAAACCTATTGATGGCAGGGGGGAAATTTCAGCTTCTGAATCTCGATTAATTGAATCTCCCGCTCCAGGTATTATTTCCCGGCGCTCCGTATACGAACCTCTTCAGACCGGGCTTATTGCTATTGATTCGATGATCCCTATAGGACGCGGTCAGCGAGAATTAATTATTGGAGACAG
>JAPKLW010003735.1:0-36589 GCA_026898455.1 Plectranthus barbatus
AATCCCACTCAACTTATAAGATCCATCTCAAACTTAGAATAAGAGCTTGGTATTTCCTCCTATTATAATTCGTTCCAACTCAATAATTAATATAAAAGAATTCCAATTGCGATAAAATAATTCCGGTTGCTCTCAATTTACGGAAATTCCTTTTCATTAAAATCAATTGGTCAATACAATAAGCTTAATTAAGCTTGGGGTATTACATCCTCCCCTCCTTACAAAAATTTCGTCCCGAAATTTACAAATCTTCAAATAGTTCGGGATATTTCTCCTTCATCTTGTTCTCTAATTCCCAAGTTGCTTCTTCCTGCCCATGGTGGCTCCAAAGTACTTTCACGAGCGGAATAGACTTGTTTCTGAGCTCTTGAATTTTACGGTCTACAATAGCTTCTGGCCTTTCTTCATACTGTAAGTCTGGATTCAAGACCACTTCTTCCTGGCGGATCACATGTCTAGGATCATACACGTACTTTCTCAATTGAGACACGTGAAACACACTGTGCACGTTTCCCATACTCGGGGGTAGTGCTAATCGATATGCCACTGGACCAATACGCTCTAGTATCTCATAAGGTCCCACGTAGCGCGGTCTCAGTTTCCCCTTAACTCCAAAACGAACTATTCCCCTCGTAGGTGATACTTTAAGGAATACCTTATCCCCCACTTCGAATCACAATTCGGCCCTCCTTGAATCAGCATAGGACTTATGCCGACTCTGTGCTTCTCTGATCCTCTCCCGAATTTGACGGACTATAGCAATCATATCGCTCACTGCATCCGGTCCGATCACTTTACGCTCTCCTACCTCATCCCAATATAGAGGCGAGCGACACTTCTTCCCATACAAAGCCTCATAAGGAGCCATCCCGATTGTTGCCTGGTAACTGTTATTATATGCAAACTCAATCAAAGGCAAAATCGGCTCCCAGCTGCCTCCTCGATCCAAAACCACTGTTCTGAGCATGTCCTCGAGAGTTTGGATGGTCCTCTCTGACTGACCATCTGACTGTGGGTGAAACGCTGTACTGAAATTTAAGCGGGTCCCCAATTCTTGTTGCAAGCTCATCCAAAATCGAGATGTAAACTTTGCATCTCTGTCAGACGTAATAGATTTCGGCACTCCGTGCAGTCTGACAATCTCTCGGACATAAATCTGAGCTAACTTGTCTGATCCATAGCTCACCTTGATCGGTAGAAAATGAGCACTCTTCGTCAGACGATCTACTACAACCCATATCACTGTATTTCCTTTCTGTGACTTCGGCAATCCCGTCACAAAATCCATGGTGATATGTTCCCATTTCCATTCAGGGATGTCTAACGGCTGCAATTTCCCATACGGCCGTTGGTGTAACGCCTTGACCTGCTGACATGCCAAGCATTTCTCTACGTATAAAGCGACATCTTTCTTCATACCATCCCACCAGTACTTGGTTTTCAGATCTTGATACATTTTTGTACTTCCTGGGTGGGCGGTATACGGCGTATCGTGAGCTCCACTCAAAATCCCATCTCTCAGCTCTTCATTGTTTGGCACCAAGATTCTGTCCCTGAATAACAGTGCACTGTCATCTGCTTCCCGATACTCTCCCACTGGTTTATTCTTTAATTTCTGCTATAACTTCTCGATATCTGCATCTCCTTTCTGTGCCTCTACAATTCTCTCTCTCAAATCCGGCACTACTGTCAATACTGCTAGATCACACTTCCTCCTTTCCGAAGGCGATATCACTTCCAGGCTCAGCTTCTCAAATTCTCTGATCAAGCTGCTCTCCCCTGTAAGCATATAGCCTAATTGAGCTTCTCCCTTTCTGCTCAAGGCATCTGCTACTGAATTAGCCTTGCCTGGGTGATAATTTATGGTTAGGTCGTAATCGTTCACAAGCTCTAACCATCTCCTCTGCCTCATATTCAGATTCTTTTGCTCAAAGAAATACTTCAAGCTTTTATGGTCTGTGAATATGGCACACTTCACCCCGTACAGATAATGCCTCCAAATCTTCAACGCATGGATTACAGCTGCCAGTTCCAGATCATGGGTTGGATAGTTCATTTCATGCGGCCTCAACTGCCTTGATGCGTAAGCTATTACCTTACCATCTTGCATTAACACACAGCCTAATCCATTCTTGGATGCGTCAGTGTAAACCTCATAGTTCTTATCCGATTCTGGCACTGCTAAAACTGGTGCGGTTGTCAACAACTGCTTCAGCTTCTAGAAACTTTCTTCGCATTCTTCTGACCATTCAAACTTCA
The DNA here is from genome assembly GCA_026898455.1 of Plectranthus barbatus. Taxonomy (NCBI): domain Eukaryota; kingdom Viridiplantae; phylum Streptophyta; class Magnoliopsida; order Lamiales; family Lamiaceae; genus Plectranthus; species Plectranthus barbatus. The sequence continues at coordinate 2,260 of JAPKLW010003735.1, forward strand.
CACCTTTCTGCAATAACTGCGTCATCGGCCTCGCAATCTTTGAGAAGCCCTCGATGAATCTTCTATAATAACCAGCTAACCCAAGGAAACTGCGGATCTCGTTCGGTGTCGTTGGTGATTTCCAATCTATCACCGTCTGGATTTTGGCTGGATCCACTTTGATTCCATCAGCAGAAACAATGTGACCTAGAAACGTCACTTCTCTCAGCCAGAACTCACACTTGCTAAACTTCGCATACAACTTCTCATTTCTCAAGGTCTGTAACACTGTTCTCAAATGTTGCTCATGCTCTTCTCCGCTCTTCGAGTAGATTAGAATGTCATCAATAAATACCAACACGAAGTTATCGAGATATGGGTGAAACACTCGATTCATTAAATCCATGAATATTGCGGGAGCATTTGTGAGTCCAAACGGCATCACCACAAACTCGTAGTGACCGTATCTCGTCCTGAAAGCTGTCTTGGGAATGTCTTCCTTCCGGATCTTCAGCTGGTGATACCCTGATCGAAGATCGATCTTAGAGAATACCTTCACTCCCTTGAGCTGATCGAATAGATCGTCGATCCTTGGCAATGGGTATCTGTTCTTCAAGGTCAGCTTATTCAGCTCCCGGTAATCAATACACATACGCATTGTCCCATCTTTCTTGTTCACAAACAGAATCGGTGCACCCCATGGTGACACACTGGGCCTAATAAATCCCATGTCCAGCAGTTCCTGCAACTGGATCTTCAACTCTTGCAACTCCTTCGGAGCCATACGGTACGGCGTTTTAGAGATAGGTGCTGCACCGGGTTCCAAATCGATAGTGAATTCCACCTGTCTGTCTGGTGGTAATTCTGGCAATTCCTTCGAAAACACATCCTCGAATTCCCTTACTATGGGCACATCCTGCACGGTTAACTCCGACTTCCCTTCTCCTTCTAAGAACACTAAAAAGGCTTGATTTCCTGCCTTACGCAGCATCCTTGACGCTTGAATTACTGAAATCAGTGGCACTCTCTGCCTCCTTCTGAATCCGTGCACAAACGCCTCTTCATTCCCTTGCTGCGGAATGATTACTCTCCTTTCGTGACACAAGATCGTCGCCCTATTTTCTGTCAGCCAATCCATTCCTACGATTACATCAACATCTTGAATACCCAGCACATTCAACTCTGCTACTTGAATCTCGTTCTCACCTAACTTGATTCTCGTTCTCACCTAACTTGATTCTCAAGTCTCGGCACACTAACGTAGAAATAGTGGTTTCTCCTGAAGGTATTGCTACGTTCAAGTCATGATTACTCTTTTCTACCTTAAGTCCTAGTGCCTCAACACATGCAGAAGAAATAAATGTATGTGATGCTCCAGTGTCAAATAACACAATGACCGGTGTATCATTGATGCATCCCATAACTGCCAAATTTCCATCCTCCGGGTTACCCTCCAAGGCATATGCTCTGGCTCTTCTTGGCTGCTCATTCCCACCTTGTTGATTGCCCTATTGATTTCTTGGCGGTACCTGATTGCCCTGTCGGCCTCCTCCTCGATTTCCAACATTGCCTCTCCAAGGCTGGCGTTGACCTCTGATAGCTCTCAGCTGCTGGTTTCCTGGCCTCTGGAAATTCTGGCGATTTCCCCCTTGAGCCTGTGGTGTCGGACAATCTCTGGCATAGTGGCCCTGGCCACCACAATTAAATCATCTTGCTTCACCCCGTCGACACTCCCCTGGATGCCTCTTCCCACACCTCAGACAGTTCTGCCAGTCGGCATCTCTCTGGTCCCGTCTTGGAGCCATCTGCGGGTTATTCCTCTGATAGTTCTGTTGGCCTTGCCTCCCTTGGAAGTTCTGCTGTCGGCCCTGGTCATGGCGTTTCTGGCTGCCCTGACCCTGCACAAACTGCCTCGGTGGCTCTTCATACTTCCTCTTCTGGGCCGGAGCCTGGGCCTGAACTTCTTGTCTTCCCCATTCTAGCATCTGCTTCTTGTTCCGGGATGCCTCAATCTCCAGGGCATGTCCCAGTAGTTCTTGATAGCTCAGACCCTTCATGGTGGCCAACTGGGTGCGGATTTCCCTGTTCAAACCTTCCCTGAATCTATCAGCCATCTTTTGAGGCGTGTCCGCAGCATGCGGCGCCAGCTGTAACAGCTCACCAAATTTAGTATCATACTCTTCCACAGATAGATCTCCTTGCTCGAACAACATAAACTCGATCTCCTTCTCCCTTCGGTAATGCTTTGGGATGTACTTCTCGTACAGAGCCTCCTTGAAACTCTCCCAATTTAGATGATCCCTCTCTGCTGGTGCTACCGACTTCACATACGTCTCCCACCACCTGTCAGCTTTTCCTTTCAACTGGTAAGTCATGCAGTTGATCTTCTCTGCCTCTGAGCATCACATGTGCTTAAAGATCTTTTCTAGCTCTCTTATCCAATCTTCAACAGCCTCTGGGCCCCCTGTCCCATCAAAAGTTGGAGGTTGCTGCTTCCTGAATGTCTCCACCCACTTGACTGATGAAATCTCTGGTGGTCCTCCTTGTGGTGGTGGAATATGTCCATGCTGAGCTGCAGCACTTTCACCATCGGACAGAATCTCATATTCCTCGTACTCTTGATAATTGGGTACTTCCTCCCAATTCTGATTGTCAAATCCCTGCTGCGGGTTAACTCTCCCACGGCCTCTTCCTCGCTGACCTCTACCTCGACCGCGCCCACGGCCTCTACCTCTGCCGCGTCCCCTTCCTCTGCCTTGTTCTATGAATTCCATTCTCTTTCTGCAAAACCACATCAATCAATATCTCCATAATAACATCACAATATAACATCAACAATATCACTCATTACTAAGTCAAAACTCTTTCTCAACCATCATTTATCACACAAACCAAGGCAATCCAATCAAAACCACAATTCCAACTGCAATCATATTCTCCCAAACATCATAAATAAGTCCTCAAAACACATCAGAGTACTACAAGGCATCGTAACAATGTCCAATTCAGAAATAATAACTAGGAACGCAAAACTACAACATCTCTCACTCAGATCCCTCAGATGAATTCTCCTCCTCCCTCGACTGCCCTTTGTACCACTGGATAGGCAGATCAGTGCCTATCTCGCTGTCGCAATGCAATCTAGTCAATGACAGCACCCAATTCGTTCATCTGCCTGGCATAAGATTCATTGTCAACTCCACTGCCTCCCGGTCCGTCACTCCCAGGTAACGCACTCTCTCCCACAACACCAGGTAGTCCAACAAAGCAGATGCGAGGTTCTCCTCGGAAAAAGGAAAATGCTCCCTGAATCGTCTCACAAGCCTCTCCTGGGTCCATCTGTCACCACAACAACAACCAACCGTCAGTCCCGAAGTCAAAAGATAACTACCCACACACCCTGTGTCTCGGGGTAACTACTGGCCTCCAATACACCATGCCGAGGTTCCTTCGGATCCTCACACGAACACACTCACCCGAGTCTTGACTACTTCTGCTAGGCTCTCCGTGCATTCTGCACACTCAACACAAACACTGGATTCTCCAGTCACAACACAAGATCTACAAAACTCACAACAACCATGGGTGTCGTTTCACTCCACCCCTTACTACGAAAATGCACAACAATCAGTACAACCAATGCCTTTTCAAGGCCTATAATCATCAGGTTAATTCTAGCCCATCCTTATTACTCCTCAATTCAGCACCAGCACATCACACTACAGCTCAATGTTCAACTAACGCATCTATAGCCATAACACCATAACTTTTAAATGCTTGCAATTTATTCAACAATATCAAATCAGGTTCAATTTCACACTTTCAAAGATGGTCACCGCACCGGTGCCGAATGAAAACAGTTTCAAATTTTCATAATATCCACTTCTCAACCCATAGAGATTCTCAAAATTTCATTTTCATAATCACAGGCTTTCTTAAATGCAAAATTCTCGATCATATTCATTGACCATCGGTGTTTGCACTCATGCATAACACAAAAACATTTTAACTCATCCCAACTCACTTCTTCATTTCACAATTTACTTCTTTTCCTCAAACTCAAAAATCACTTTCAATAATAATTGTTTCCAAAAATACTCGATTCATACTCAAATTGCAAGCGGGGAACTTTTAAATCTTTAAAACATACCTCAGGTGGCAAAGGATGGAGTAGGGAGTAAACGTTAGCGAACACACCACACGACTTTCAAATCTCAAGTTTCTTTAGACTCGAAGTTTTTTCCAAAATACTTTTAAATCATTTAAAAATTCAAAAATTTCAAAACCGAGGCTCTGATACCACCTCTGTAACGCCCCCAACTGACTCCCCTAATTTGAGGCCGCGTTACATTGATGTTCAGGTTTTCTTTAAGAGATTTTCAAGATAAATAAGCGGAAGACTTAAATATCAAAAGATAAACTTATACATTTAAAGTTGTACTTCGAGTCTGAATTAAAGAAACAGTATTAAAATAATTAACATTCACAAAAGGGGAGAATAGTTCAGAGAGTGTTGCAGCGTGTGTGAAACGTGGAGGAGATATGCATATGGAGATGCATATCTCAGGATCTGAGAGTTCAAAAAGAAACACGACACTTTGCTCGTTTACTCCCCAATGCTCCCATCCGTGCCGCTCAACCTGCATATTTTAGAAATAATACGAGGGCTGAGTACGAAAGTACTCAGTGGAAACATGCCGAAAACCAATACAATAAGTAAGAGAATGCCATGCACACACACAGATGGACATGGGGTTTTATTGAAAGAAACCATGCCATCTAAAACATTTTATTTCACCATTTTACGTGATATTATATATGTTATGATTTTGTAACTGGAAGTTGGCCGGCTTCCAAGTTACGATGATCAGTAAGGATGTTTTCATACTAACCTACTGTTATCTAAGTGCACTAGTCTCGTACCACAGCATCGAGACCCGATCGTATTTTAAGCATCAGCTATTTGTACTCTGGGTTTACGGTCCTACCATTTTACCCGAGTTTTTATCATCTTTCTAGGATTTAAGGTCCAACCATTTCACCCTAGATTGTTATCCTCTCTGGGTTTGCGGTCCAACCATTTTACCCGAGATTATTGTTATTCCTGAGCTTAAGGTCCAACCATTTCACCCGGATCATTGTCTCATTTAACCTCTTTGTTGTTAGCAGACAACAAAGGACAGATATAATAATCACAAAAACACGCAAGGCATCTCATTTAAAACAAAGCATTTTAACCCATTTTTGAGAAATAAAAGGCACATTTTCTTGTTATAGTAAAATAAGTTCCCACCTGATGTTGGCTTGGTCTAAAGATGCTTCCCGCTAGGTGAGCTTAATCCTCGAAATCCTCAATCTCCTACGATAATAGGGATTAACCGATTAAGTTAACGGTCTAGGATATCCACATGCTTATTCAAATCCAAAAATCAACTCATGAATTAACTCCAATAATATAACCCTTAATCTCATCATTTAACCCCAAGACAACATCCTTAATCAATCAACCTTCTATGGTTTACGATTCAAAACTATGCTCAACTTTAAATCCAATTCCGAAAATCCAATAATTATCACTTGTAAACTGATCTTTCTTGCTCAATATGCATTTCAAATCAATATATATTCAAATGGGTTGAAAGGATTTGAAATTGGATGGAAAATATCTTAAAAAACCATGATTTATACTTTAGGGTCGAAGTCCGTTCCGAACGGGTTGTGTTCGTCCCGAGCGAAATGAACTAAATTTAGAAAACTTCACAAGGCCGTGAGCCATCCCGAGCGGGATGAGCTCTTCCCGATCGGGATGCAGCTCGCCCTGCACCCTGCTGATTCGCGATCCATCCCGAACGGGACCAATCCGTTCCGAATGGGACGGGTCGTCTTCTTCGGCGATTCCGCCGTTCCCGGCCCTGAAACTCGCATTTCTAACTACCCCAAGCCTCCGATTACACATGCAAACATTTAGGAACATTCCCTAGACCTCCTAGAACACGAATATCACATTAAAATACGGATTCTACCTCAAAATCGAAGGTGCAAGAAGGCCCACCGGAAAATCTTCTTCACGGCGGCGAGCTCAACTCCGGTGACCAAATCCACACTTCTTGGTGTCCGAACACTCCTTGGAACATCAGGAATTCGATTCAAACGGTTATTGCTCGAGAAAAACTCAAATGAACAAGATCTAGATTTTTGATTAAAAACTCACCCAAATTCCGGTAACCAATCTTCAACCGGCGATAACTTCTCCGTTTCCAACCTCCCGAATCCCACGAGTAACCAAATCGAAGGTCTTCGAACGTACTACGATATGGAGGTGGCCGCTCGCCCTGAAACGGCCGGAGTTGGCCGGGATTTACGTCGAAAGGTGGTCTGACGGGTTGGGTGAAAGGGGTTTGAAAGGGTGCTCTCTATTCTCTCTCTCTAGCTCAGATTATGGGAGGGGTGAAATGAGGTTGAATTCTCCCCATATATTTGTCTAATAATCCCCTATCCACCTTATAATATAATCCACCATGATAATTCATATATCTATATATGAAATTTCATAAAGTTCCATCTAAATTTCCCATAATTTCATGTTATTCTCCATCAAACCATATGTTATACATACTCAATTTCCATCATCATATCATCCCCTTAACTCAAATTCGAATAATTAATCCCACTCAACTTATAAGATCCATCTCAAACTTAGAATAAGAGCTCGGTATTTCCTCCTATTATAATTCGTTCCAACTCAATAATTAATATAAAAGAATTCCAATTGCGATAAAATAATTCCGGTTGCTCTCAATTTACGGAAATTCCTTTTCATTAAAATCAATTGGTCAATACAATAAGCTTAATTAAGCTTGGGGTATTACATTGGAAATTAGAAATTTATTTATTAAGTTTGATGAAAAATTGGAGTACGATTAAGCATGAGTATAATGATGGTTTATGAATTGAGAGTTGGAATATGATTAATATTGTTTATCAATGATTTGGGCTTGTTGATCGAGACTTGAATCATATTAATTGAAGGTGAAGAATGTGTTAATGGGAATTTGTTAAGTAGAATTGTCCTAGAACGTCCATCCTAATTAGTTGAGCATTATTATGATTGTAGGAGATTGAGATAAGGAGGAATCAAGCTCAACCACATTAACAAAAGGACATTTTGTTGGAAAAGCATACTCCAGGTGGGAAACTATTTCAGTACAAAATCAAATGTGCATTTTCTTTTCAAAATGTGTTAAAATTGTTTTGTTTTAAACTGAGATTGCTATGCATGTTTTGTGCTATCATATCTGTCCTCCGTCGATTTCCATCGGCAGAGAGTATAACTAATGAGTTTAGAACCAGTTTTCCATAACTGCGCTAGAACTCATTTAGTGAACAGGGTTGGAAGCCCCTTTGTTATTGATTTTGGGTAAACTGCCCCCATGTGTTTGTCGGAATCATGCGGAGTGTCCTCCAGTGTTTGGATCCGATGATTTATATTAAAACGATCGGGTCTCAAAATGGGTTTTTGAGACTAGTGCACTTAGATGACAGTAGGTTGAGTGTGTATTCATTCCTAACTGATCATCGTAACTTGGAAGTCGGCCAACTTCCAGTTACAACACTGAAACAGATATAATATCATATAAAATAGCACGCGCAAAAGATGAAAAATGTTTTGGATAGCATGGTTTCTTTCAACCAAATCTCATGTCTATCTGTGTGAGTTGCATGGCATTCTCTTATATAAATGTAGGTTTTCGGGCATGTTTTCCATTGGGTACATTAGTACTCAGCCCCTCGCGTTATTTCTAAAACGTGCAGGTTGATCATGCAGCGGAAGTGGTGGTGTAAAGCACGAAGCCAGTTTCGAAGATTTAAAGATCCTGTGACATGCATCTTCACATGCATGTCACCAACACGTTACACACACTGCTGCACCGTTCTCTGATTTATCCTTCCCATATTTTGAATGATTGAATGTTTTGATTATTGTTTCTTTTAACTCGGACTCGAAGTACTATACCTTTTGCTATTTAACAATCTTTTCAAATTATCTAAAGTCTTTTGCTTTATTGAAAATTGAGAAAATATTTAAATAAAAACCTGAACATCAATGTAACGCGTCCTCAAATTGGGAAGGTCAGTTGGGGGCGTTACAAAAATAGCGTAGAAATTTTCATATTATCTATATCTATATATATATTAAAGTAAGGTCGGAGACAAAATAAGGTAAATTTGAGTTGCATTAATTGTTTATTAATTAACTGGTTAGTTCCTTAATTAATAAGTGAAACATTCTATAATTATAAAAAAATATTTATACACTTCTTTATTTACATTAACCTTTATGATTTAATCTATAATTGATATTTATAATTAATATATGGTAAGTTTATATATTAGTGAATATTCAATTAAAGATAGATCATATCTCAATAAATATGAATTAGTATATTATATTTATTAGTGAAAAAAAATAGTAGTGTACAAATTATTTACTTTTCTCTTTCAATAAAATATTTTGCTTTATTATTTAAGAATAAATTATATTCCAATACATACTTATAATTATGTTTGTGTAAATGAGTCTTTAATTATTTCTTGAATAAGTATAATTTAAAATTAAATTATGATATTCATGGGAAAAAATGAATTACGATTGAGTTTAGAATAAATTTTGATACTAATCGTAAATGTCAATTTTTTATTTAACAAAATTTTATTTAAACTAATCTAATATATTTGGTACGGTTATGCATTGATGTATCAAAATATTTTTTCTCTTTAATTATTTTCAATTAAATTGTATCAAATCTCAAAAAAAATCAATTAGGATATTGTATTTATTAATTAAGGAAATAATATTCATGTAGAAAAATTAAAAAGTATTGAATCGTTTATTAAAACAATGTGCTTTGAAATAAATCTAAATTACGTCAATTTATCGTAGTCAAGTAATGAATAACTACCATCAAATTTTTTATTTTAAAATTTAAATAATAGATAAATATTATTAAAGTATGTGATTAAAAATCATAATATCATTCAAGTGGTCACAAATAATTTGATAGATTAAAATTTGAAAAATAATACCGTCAAAAAATAAACCAAAGCATGTAGATAAAAGATTTTGTATTCCTTGAAATAAAAGTGCATGCTTCTATTTTATTTTGAAAAATATGAAAATTGGATCCGATTTCATATTATTCCTTTTGATATGAGAATTTTCAAATAAATACAAGAAAATAAGACAGCTAATATGTAGTGTTACTCTTATTTCTTTAAATTTAAAAAATTCATATTTGATGAAATCAAGTATATTTTATTTTATTAATAGACATTATATTTAAATATATATAGATTACCGTACATAATTTTTTTCCTAAAAAAGTGAGCATAGAAAAATGTTTTTCATTATTTATATTTAATTGATAAAAAATAATTAGGTTAGTTATATTGAATACAATAATTAAACAAGCAAATTAAAATATTAATACTCAGTTTTTTACCTAATTTTCAATTTAATGTATAAGTATAACTCTTGAAATATTAATGAGATTATTTGTTTCTAATCATGGTCAAAATAATTAAATTCTAAATCATCTGTCATTATATTGACATTATGAATATGAATACCGTATATTATCACTTATAAAAAAATTATAAAATAATATTTGACAAATTAATAAAAAATTAGGTGTCAATATAATATCATTTATTCACAGGGGCGGAGACAACATATGGTTAGGTGGGCAGCGCCTCACAAACTATTTTTTTTTTGTTATATTTTAAAATAAATTATAATGCACGATCCACGAGATGTAGTCGAGCCTTTATGATTCTTTGAATCTGTATTCATCCTTTTTTATATATGTTATATAAATAATGAATCATTTTATATTGTATTTCAAATTACTATATAATAATTAATAGTTAACATATTTTTAAAATTAATATTATTTTAATACAAATAAGTAATATTACCACGCACCGCGTGGGAAGCCATACTAGTTATTAATTATTCATAACACGTAAGATAGGGAAAATCAAAGATCTGGTTCTGCAAATTAAGGGATGAAATATAACTTAATTGGGATTCAATTAATTGAATAGATTTTGAAGTCAGACTTTTGAAAGCTAAGCAATTGACTGAGAATTAATTCAAGCTGCCAACCAATAGTTTCATTTTATTTGAGTTTTTAAAAAAAAAATTAAAATACATTATTCAAATTTAGAAGAAAAAAGAAAGATATTTCATCATAACTCGAGTTCGTAATTAAATAATTAATCATAAATAAAATACTTCATCACCTGCACTCTGAGATTAAAACCACGTTGTATTTGATTGGTATTAGCATTAGTATATCTAAATGCATATATTAAATGTTTGAGGAATATAATCTTTGCAGTAAAGCTTAAGATTCTGAAAGTTCAAAACTGCCCTTTCCCATCATTCCAAGCAAGTCCTTATCATCTCCATTCATCATCTCTTGTCACTTTGTATATTATATCAACATTTTCTAATTTAAACAATGAATACATCCAACTTAGTATTATAGAATGTTTTTTTAATTATCTCATTAATTTCTAAAATACGTTATTTATTCCAAATTATGAGTAATTCGTGCTGTTTTAATTGCACAATATATTCAAAGTCGGCCGTGGTTAAGTTGAACTAATCATAAGAAAATACTTGATCCCGTTATTCAGCCACACAATCTCATCTCATTAATTATCAAGATATTTTTGTAAAAAAAATATGTGAAAATATTGTATTCGAAAATCATCATCTTTTTTTTTGTAAGAAATTAAATTGAGGTAAAATTTTGTTGCATAAGGTTTACTTGTTAAACTAAATAGGAATTACACACACACATATATATATATATATATATATATAATTCATATTTGAAAACTTTTTTTTGATTAAGACATTAAGAGCATTTGCATGATTGTATTATTGAATAACTCCTCGCCGCCAATACTAGAATAAAATAAAATGTAATATATATATAGGAGGGATCAGGTAAAAAAAATCTTCATATCCATCAGATCTAAAAAAATCAATGGTTGATATTCAATCAAGCAGCAATTAGAATGCAATCAAGCAACAATATAATCAAGCAACATTGTAATCATGCAACGACCTGAATACAATCAAGCAATGTCGTGAATGCAATCAAGCATATTTCTCACTTTTTCACGTTAAGATTTTTCTCACTATATCCCCCCTCTCTCTCTCAGAGAGATTAGATCACATGAGTATAAATTCTCCCGTGAAAAATTGAAAAAAAAAATCAATAATATTTATCACGTTGTTTAAAGTATTCATTTGTATTCAAGCAGCGTGATAAAAATAATCAAGCAATATTATAAACATAATCAAGCAAGTAAAAATACTCATGCATCTTTCTCTCTATAAATAATGGATAACAGAGTTAAAAATTATAAATAAAAATAATTCCATTTATCTATATTCAATATATGGCTCGAATTAAAATTTGTTCTTAATTTCTTGCTTTTCTACTATAGATATTATGCTTAAAGAAATATATATTTTTTAATAATTCATTATTTTTATTTCGATCATTGATGTGGTTTAAAGACTCAAATTTATTCATATATTTAGTAAAAAAGTTATTTTTAATTTGGAATCTAATCTCTTTCTCCACATAAATAGACATACATTTATAGACATGATTGAGTATTAAAAAAGAGTATATTAAATAAATGAATTTGAGTATTTAGAATGATCATTAATATTTAAGTAAAAAATATTTATTATCAAAAACTTATTTTCTTTAAATATACTATATAAATAAGAACACAATATATTATATATATATAACAAAAATAAACTAAAGTTATGAACAAATTTCAATCTGATTTACTAATTGCATGTAGATGAATTTCTTTTTATTTAACGAGGGATTCACTTCCTTAGTAATAATATATTCGTATAATATAGCGTTGAAATGGATATTTCTGAAAAGGAAAATAACAAAAATATTGGGATACTTATTAAATGAATAATTGAATGAGGGGATCATAAGCATGACAACCCATTTGCTATCTGTCCATTGAACATATATATCTTTCTTCTCTCACTAATATAAATACACACACTCCAACTACGTGCAAATTATAACTTTGAGAGAGAGAGAAGGAGATGCAGGGTCATACAAGTACTTATCATCATGCCTTGGTGTTGTTAATGGCGGTGGTTCTGCTGGTGGGAGCAGCCACGGGCAGAATTCCACCGGAGCAAGAGGCGGACCGAGTGGCGGCGCTTCCGGGGCAGCCGCCGGTGAGGTTCAAGCAGTATGCAGGGTATGTGAATGTGAACCAGACCAACGGCAGAGCACTGTTTTATTGGTTTTTCGAAGCCACCAGAAATCCTAAACACAGACCTCTCCTCCTCTGGCTTAATGGAGGTACATTATTTCTTTCGAATAAATGATCAATTGATTATAGATAAAAGTATTTAATTATTAATTGTATTTTGAGGTCTTTGATAATCTTCTTTCTCTTATCGTATCATGTCCGTGCTCATTATTAACGTGTGAGTTTGTGTCGTATTATCGTCTTGTGTTAAAAATTGTCAGCCTTAAATTTGAGTCACAACAAATGAATAAATTAAATTCTTGGGTGTGTGATCAAAGGGAAATAACTTTCATTTGAGATACTAACAAAAATAAAATATCTTTCAACAAAACTAACACATCACTTGGACCAATTATAGTCAAATTGCACATTTATATACATGGTCCCCTCTATATTACAATTTGCCTATTATTTCATCTTATTCATAAATTTTAATAAACTCCAAGAATTCGGTTGTCATATACATTTTTATGTGAAGAGATGCTACATGCCTACATTTGTATTTAACTTTATATGCAATATTTTGTCATAAAAAAAAACTTTACGTGTAAGAATATTGATTAATACAACCTTGTTTGCATGTAAAGGGGGTAATCTAACATCATGTTGGACTAGTATTAGACATTTCATGTATAAAGATTTTCGAATAAAATGTCGAGATTAATACGAAGTTGGATTATATGCTTGTATAGTAATAGAACTATCCAATGATGAGAAAATTAAATTTAGAGAGTGTGTTTTGTAGCATTGGTGGGTGTTTGCATTAAATGGTTATTATATGTAATGGGCCATGTTTTTATTAATACTATTGTCTCTAATTATTTCGTCCATATTCAACATACCACTACACGTCCACATCTTGTATGTAACAACCATGTTATGTGTGGTTGAAATTTCCACATTAAATCCAAATATCTACATATTCTTCTTATTTTAATATATTTATTCTTTTACGTTTTTTCCATAACAAATATATATTCCCTATTTTTTGTTTCATTATATTTTGAAAAGGTTAATTCAATCCATTTCTATAAAATAAAAACAATCCCACATTAGAACCCCTCTCTTCCATTTAGCAAAGATTAATTTCGCTTGATTATCATAAAACAACTGCTTCAAATTATAATAATCTTTGTTATAGGAGTATTTTGTAGGCACCCATATTCATTAAAGGCCCATAATTCCATTCTGCAAAATAGCATGTTACAGTTATATATATAAGTTATTATATACTTCACTCTACTATAGTCTAATAATATCACAAGAGACATAAATTATTATTATTTTTTTTCGAGAGAGAAAACAATTAAAAATGATGAAATAAAAATATTAGGGTCTTGATTTCAGGACCAGGATGCTCTTCGATAGGGTATGGGCAGTCGGAAGAGTTGGGACCTTTCTTTCCTCAGAAAGGGAAACCTGAGCTCAAGCATAACAACAACTCATGGAACAAAGGTATAGTTTTTATTATACTAAATTAGCTTTATCTTTTTTCTTAAAAAAGAAAACAAATATTTATTTTGAAGCAGTGGCCAATTTATTATTCCTGGAATCCCCTGTTGGCGTTGGATTCTCATATTCAAACACAAGCAGTGACTTGAAGGGCCACATCGGTGACACTCTTACCGGTAATAATTCAAATTTATACATGGTCCAATTTTATTTTGCATGTACAATAAAATCACATAAAAAAAAATACTCCAATATATTAAACAAATTTTCAACATTATATTACCTTTATTTAATAAAATATTTTGATATCTTTTTTATAACGATTTTGACCTCTTATATTTTTCAATAATTAATGGATCTCTCTTAAGTCTGAACTCTCAACATATATAGCTTTTGTGATAGTATTGCTTTTGATATATTTACTTTTCCAAACTTGAACTATTCAAAAAAAAAATTTAATTTCTAAAAGTATTTAATGATGTATTTGGAATTTACTGTGAAAAAAATATAAGAATTTAATTATTTAATCGAAATACTCTAAAATAATAACTCGGATGATATAATAGAACGAAGAGAGTAATTAAACTCGTATTTTCTTTAGTCAATGTAAATTAGTTTTTACTATGTATTTCTTTTGTTTTTTATATATTGACTTTTTTTTATTTTTTATTGTCGAATTAGCTCTGGATTCGTACAATTTTCTGTTGGGCTGGTTTCGAAGATTTCCACAATTTAAATCACATGAATTCTACATTGCTGGAGAAAGTTACGCAGGTAAATTATTTAAACTTAAACATTCTCTCTTTTTACTTGGAAAAATTATTTCAATTTCAACCTATAATTAAATCAAAACCATCATAATTTAAATTCAAATTTGAAATATTTTAGGACACTACGTCCCTCAGCTTGCCGAGTTAATCGTAAGGAAAAACAAAAAAGCGTCGCACAAAGATCACATCAATCTCAAAGGAATTATGGTAAGACTTAATTTCCATAACCAACTACAAACAATACCACTATTGTAGTTTACACTACAAATTCACGAACTTAAGCGAGCCTTACACGTTTATAGATCGGGAATGCAGCGATCGACTCCGAGACTGACCAGACGGGCTTGATCGACTACGCTTGGCATCACGCCGTTATATCGGATGGATTATACAAAGAAATCAAGAAAAACTGCGATTTCAAATTGATGAATACGACGTCGGATTGCGACGATGCCCTTACGAAATACTTCGACGTTTATAAAATCATAGATATGTACAGTTTGTATACCCCTACATGCGTGGAGAGCAATTCCACTACCGTTTCCAAACCTTATAGGGGTAACATCCCGATATCCATATACAATCTCGTAAGTATCATATTCGGCTCAATTCGATTCGATTCGTAATATTAATGTATAATTAATATGATGGATGGATTATTTTGAAGAGGGAGAGACATGGGAGGCCGTTGGAGGGATACGATCCATGTGCGTCGGACTACACCGAGAGCTATTTTAATAGGCCCGACGTCCAACGGGCTCTCCATGCTAACGTCACTAAAATCCCTTATCCTTGGACTCACTGCAGGTATATCAATTACTCTCTTCGTCTCATTTATATGAAAATATAAAATCATTATTATATTTAGTTTATTTAATGTTTAGAACTTCTTTCCAATTTATTTTTAAAACACTAATTCATTTCATTTTATTATTAGTAATCTACTCATTTAGTTTTTATTTTCAAGATCACTATATATATATTTATATATATAACATTATAATAAATAATGTTTAACATGAAGACATGACCATATAATATAGTTGTGACACATCAAAATAGTAATTTCGGATCGATCTTCCCTTTTTTTTTATATCCTTACTCGAAAAATATTACTCCATATTTAATTGAATTGTATAATTGATAAATATTTATGAATTGCAATGCAGTGATGCGTTGGATTACAAGGACAGTGACGTGGCTTTTACCGTGCTCCCAACTATCAAAAAACTAGTTGCCTCGAACCAAAGAGTTTGGATATACAGGCAATTAATTAAAATTATTTAGTTTTTTCTTCATTAAAAATCGAATTAAAAACATTTCCAAATAATAATTTGCAATTGCCATATTAATTATTCAGCGGCGACACCGACGGCAGAGTTCCGGTGACGTCGACGAGGTACGCTTTAAGGAAGTTAGGGTTACACATCAAACAAGATTGGACTCCTTGGTACACCGACAAGAGTCAGGTATACAATTTTACGATGAAGCTCAAATCTCGACTCAATAATAATTATGAAATGACATTGGCGTATTCATGTTGAATTTGGTACGTAAGGTGGGTGGATGGAGGGTGGAGTACGAAGGGGTGACGTTCGTGACGGTGAGAGGAGCGGGGCATGAAGTTCCCACATTTAAGCCGAGGCAGGCGCTGCAGCTGGCTGCCCATTTTCTCAAAAATCACAATCTTCCATCTCGTCCATTTTGATTTTTTCTTTTTTTTATGCTTTCAAATAATAGCAGGAAAATATGCAAGTCGTTTGGTTTATACTCAGCAATAAAATAGTTAATCAATCATTCTTATATAGTCCATATTCTTATTTTAGTTGGCATTTCATGTGTAAAAATATTTTCATCAAAAAATCTCGATATCATTTACAATTTAGACATTTTTCTTATGTATATGGAGTTCGGACCTCATAATAAAAAGTTTTCATATCAAATATATATATATAATTTCTCACTCTTTATTTCTATGTAATCAATGATTGGTATTCTTCACTTTTTTTATTTTAACACGATGCATATAAGTAAAAAGTAATAAGGATAAAATAGTCATAAACATATTAATGAAATAATCTGCACGTTTTAATTTCTCTGTGATTGATATAAAGTTAATTGAAAATTTGATGTTTATTTATATCAGAGTTAATGCTTGGTTAATTCTAGAATGATATTTATTTTATTTTGGGATGATGCTTATTATCAAAATATTTGTTTGAATTAACATAATGCTTGTTTAACTTAATATTGATATTTGTTTAGCCTTATAATTAATGTGCATGTACTGATGCACATCAATACATGCAATGACCTGTGGTGAGTTATTCAAATTTTGACTCAATAAAAGCTCATTTAGGAAAGTTCGTTTATTAAATGAATTAAATTTGAGCATCATAATATTCGACTTGTGAACAAGCTCGTTGATAAAATTAGTAAAAAAAATATAAGATGATTAATTTCATATTATTAATATTTCGATGATTTAAGAGTAATAATATTGATACATCTTTCTAATAATAAGAAAAATTTTAATATGAGCATGAATATAATATTAATTTTTTAATAAATAACTTTTTCTTTCAAAAAAGTATTGAAGATTTTAAACATATTCTAAATTTAGAAAATTCATTTAAACTCGACTAAAGCTCGATAAAATTCGTGAACATCAAAAGATTCGATAAAAAATCTCAAATTTTGACTCGATATTAAATGAGTCAAACTCGAGTACGACACTACTTGGCTTGACTCGATTCGATCATTCCCCTAATTCCAAATTAGCCTCTCTTTTTTACTTCTAATAAGATGCAATAATAAAACCAAGGTTGCGGAAACTGGTCGAGTTGTTCTAATCTCGATTTAAATCCTCCCTCAGTCCCTTGAGCTTTCTTAGTTGAATCTTGTCAACTATCCGAATCTATTGATGCCTGATAATACTCGAATCGTAAGCGTAAGCTCTGTAATATATTCACAAACTTGCTAAGAAATGTAAAAAACTATTGCATTTGACGTTGGATCAAATCTAACAGAGCTCTGAATCAACAAAAGATTACCTGATAGTTGAGCTAAAATTTGGAAGCACAGAGACGAATAGAATCTGTATTCAAGAATAAAGATTGGCCAAGCAGAATGTGGACATTAATATAATCATGCACAACAAAATGAAAGAATGTTGATACAGCTTTGGTTTGTTTTTAAACGTTTAGTACAAATATTGGAAAGATGGAAAAGCTATCAATATTTTGCTTCCATAGTTTGCAAGAAAAAAAAAAAAAAAAAAACACCCACCATCCCAGAGTCCGCTAGCTTCTCTGTGAAGTGGAGACTTCAGCACTGCATACAGGACACACCTACACAAATAGAAGGATCCTAAGCCGATTATTTCGATTGACAATACGAGCGAAGCTTTTTGAAGAGTGATAGTCATATTCAATGAAAGGAAAGCTGTTAATATACACCACCCACATCATAACTACAAATATATGAAATTTTGTGCGCTTTATCAACTCAAGGCGATGCTGGATTTCAAGTTTATACATCCAAATACACAGTCATTTGACAAGACGCACAATGTTTGAGAATAATTTCTCTAACTAAAACCACATAAGCAATCTATGTTTCATTGTCTCAACAATGTTAAGGAACTTAGCAATTTGGCTTACATGGAGATGTTGAGACCAAGTAAGTTGACAAGAACAGAATAGTAAAATGGATCAGAAACAAACACCAGTGACTAACCTGAATGATGAGACAACTAATGCAATTAACATAACCTCCAGAATCTAAGTTTCCAACCTCAGGAAATCTAAGATATTAGACAAAGCATATCTTCTTCATCAACAATTGAGATAGAAAGGAATGAATCTGAGCTCTTATTTTAATCACATCAAAATTTGAAATAAAAGAGTATGAATTATTATATAAACATATTCTTTTACGCATGAATGTAATGAAGGGAGTTGATCCGTTTCTATTTAATACAAAGAGAGTTTTACCACCGTATCCACTCGTTTTATCCATACATACATGCATATGTATACACATTATGTATTAGTGCATTTCGAATTACCAAAAGGGCACATATGAACATACCTTGTTTATTTGCAGCCAATTGATAATGCACGCTGAATGGTAAGAATGTTTACAAGAAAGAACTATCAAAGCATCATCATCTTCATAGTCCAACCTACATATAACACAACTGACAACCCAACAATAAAATGTTAGGTATATTATCAATGGTGCTTTGGAAATAAATGTAAATATTAGGGGCAAGCTTTCCTTCAAACCACATTGCTCTTCTAGAGAAGTACTAAGAAATCATAAACCAGAAATCCACCACAATTGGTCTGGTTTGGTCAAGTTTAAAATTCAGTTTTTGGTTGAGTTTTCTGGTGAACCATTTCTTCACAGCAAAGAAATAACAAATAAGCCAAAAAATCAATAAAATAGTATAACTATACTTTCATTTATCACTTCATAATTTGAGTATAACTTTAAAAAGGTAGAAACAAAAACTCTATAAATACATATTAATATATATATCATAATTTTCAGTTTAACTGAGTTGATGGTAACCAAAATAGAAACTTAAGGAAAACAATATTAAACCAGTACCACTTCATGTAATTTTTATTTTAAGAAAATGTGTTCTAATTCACCTTTAATTAAATTTGAGCAATTAACTATTATGAGCCCCTTAATCCTTTTAAGAAAAAGTGTATTAATTCACCTTTGATTAGATTTGAGCAATTAACTATTACAAACACTTTTATGTTGATTCGTTGAAGTGTTCTAATTCACCTTTAGATAAATCTGTGCAATTAACTGTTATAAGCAGATAGCAAGGAATTATATCCAGAAAAAGCAAGTTCATGTCAACTTACGAATCACTGATTCCTTCCTGACTGCCTTGTGATTTATAGTTGATTGATGGCAATGATGCAATTGTCTCTGCAGAAAGGCCCCTGCTTTCAGTTCCAACAACTTCACCCAGGGCAAGCAACTCCTGTATACATAAAATCCAACCATGATATGCAAAATAAAGTATGCTCTAACGGGAAATATTAAATGGGTACTCTAATTTACCTCATATGATAGTTCATCTGGATCAACCTCCTCCCATGCATCCTATGAATTGCAAAATTAGTTTAGTAATAAGATTCAAATGAATATGCAGATGATCAGAGGTTAGCACAGAAATAAATCAAACAAGCAAACACATGAAGCTGACAATTCTGAGAGATAAATCAAAAAGAGACTCAGAACATAACCAGGACACCTAGTAGAATCAAGTTTAGCATAATGCAAAAGCGAAATAATTTAGTTGAAAAACAAATTTCACTCCCTACCTAAAAAGGAGGTGATGAGCCATCAATTTGTAGAAAATAGGGAAAGACATAAGATATGTGGCAGAACAGCTTGAGCTGATTCATCCGAAGATTAATCCCCATTGACAATCAGGAGTTGAGATTTGAGAAAACATACACCATTTGCAGAAAATATATAGACATTAAATTAGAAGTTCATACTATTCTATTCTGGCTTTATCTCAATGTTTTAAATCCCAAACTAACTATCTGGTTAGAGATATTAATAACAACACTACAAAATCAGCAAAAAATCAGAAGAGAACTCGTAGGTATTGAAGCTCTCAGATGAAGCAAAAGCATGAACAACATGAATGGAAGAACCCCTCTTAACTCATTTTGGGGCGCAGAATTTTTAATTCTTGGATACAACCATACAGCGAGCATATGACAAGCATATCAGATTATACCTGAGAATTGCCACCAGGATCCTCTTCATCCTCACCTTTGCAAACAATCGTTTTGAAAGTTTTAAATGTATATCAGAAATAAGTTTTAATAGATAATAAATAAAGGAATTATTCAGTAAGGCACTCAATAGTAATCAACTTAGACGCTCACTTTCATTTATCCCAGCTAGGGCCAACAATCTAGCAGCCATGTCTTGTTCTTCGGCATCTTGCAAGGCTCTAGCATAGGCCGCATCATCTGGAAACGCAGAGGGATCCAATACAACATTTTCATCATCATCAACTTCTTCTCCTTCAGAATGAGCATGCTCGTCAGACGCATCTGCCTCACTATTGCCCACCTCAACATCTGATGCATCGTAATCCTCTCCGCTAGCATCATCAAAATCACCGTCATGCTCGTAGCTATCAGCTTCCCAACTTCCATAATCACTACCACCATCACCTCCCATTCTCAACAGCATATAAGCTCTTTCCTGATCCAAGGAAATCAAATTTGAAAAAGTAATAGACTGGATAACATTCAAATATAATGCTTCATACTATCATTGAGAAAATAAGTCAGTAGGGTGCAGCGCTGCATTCAAATAGCTATGCTTTTTCAACATTCTTTTGACAACTTTTAACATCAGTAAACCGAATATTTAAATGAGCACAAAAATAAATCTGGCAGCAGGACAGTGAACACCGCCACTATCAAGCCAATATCTTCCAATGGCCCATGACAAGCAGATAATGACAAAGAAAAAGGAAACCAGAATCGGTGTTTCTGGAATGCCACGCACTCCAGAAAATTCAAAATCATCTTCAATGTAAGAAGTCAAAATCGTAATTAAAAGTAAGAAAGCAAGGGGTGAAAGTAAGGGGAACAAGAAGAAAGAAAAAGTGAAAGCAACCGTACGCAGCAAGAAATAAGGAAAAACCTGTTCCTGGAGAGTACGTGCAAGTGCAAGATCGGCGTCAACTTGACTGAGGTCAGTGAAGGGAGTTCTCCGGCGGCGATCTCCAGCAACGCCTTCGTCATTCTCGTTACTAGGGTTGTAGTGATTGTTAGAGTTTTCTTCAGCGCCGGCGTCGCCGGAATCAGCCTTACTGTGTGTGTTCTCCATCGCCAATTCCCCAAAATATGCGAGCAAGTGATGCGAGAGAGGAGATTGAATTGGAGCGTATGCGTGTTGCAAGAAACTAGGGATTTACTTTTTTTGAATTAGGGCAGCTTTGTAATGAAATGAAAATATACCCAACGTTTTATTCCATTTACCATTTATTTATACATTTGTAAATATAAATTACTAATATAAATATTTAATAATTATATAATATATTATTTAAATATTCAGTTTGTTAGGTTTGAAAGATCTAATTTAAAACCCTAATAAACTTATTTAATGATAGTCACCATTTTTTTCAATATAGCCTCTTTATTAAAAAAAAAAAACAATTATATAATATTACCTTTCGATCTACTTAGAGGCCCAAATACACGGCCCAGTTTACTTTTGTGCAGGCCTAGCGAGGAGGACAACCCGTGAAAGGATAGGGGAGCAGTTCGATCAATATGAGTCCCATCCGAAAACAGTCCGAATAGCATGAAATGTAGTCTGAGTGCCACCGGAAGAGCCCTACATACGCATATCAAACTGCCTAACGGTCGCTTGAAGCTCAAAAGAGGAGTAATAGGAAGATAGTGATAAGCTCGCGGGATTCTCGGGGAGGACCAACCGTTCTGAGCTGAACCACTCCGATATTATCGGAAGCACCACCAAACTACCTTGCGAGGTTCACGGAAACCCTAGATAAAACCCTAAATCGCCAACCCCTATATATATCTCCCTTGTATGCCGATTTGGGCGCCTAGACACACACATATAAGTTTTCCTATTCACACACAGTTCGATTATTATCGGCGTATCGTAATCAAGTACTCGTTGTATTCTGCACGATCCATAGCCAACACTATTGGTTATTTGTATCGTTTAATCGCTTGTTATTGTTTTCCTTTGAATTAATATCTGTTATTTCTTGTTTATCTACGACGATGTTCCTGGGGCTCCAAGTATATACTATTTCAAACCTCAACAATTTGGCGCCCAACGTGGGGCCCTTGGAACGAATCTGCACTAACTCTACTTGCAGGAAATGGCAGATATTTGGAACGACGCTTAAGAGATCGAGGTTGATGACGGAAGGGCAGCCCGGCGGCTGGACGAGGTCGGGGAGCTAACCCCGGCGCAGGTCATGGAACCACGACAAACACCGGACGCGAGCAACCCGTGATGATCGGACGCGGAGTCCCGCAACCACCAAATCTAAGGGGGACAGTGAACGATCTCATGCGGGCATTCAACGTCACTCCCCTCAACGAGCTGGCATTCCCGCCACCGCCGCCCTTAATTCTGACAGATCCCCATGTCTCCAGACTGGTGAGCCAGGTAGAAAGCGCCAGGACGGCTATAGAGACGATGGGCGCATGCATGGAGGACATGGCGAGGAGGTACGAACTCCTCGAGAGGGTAAACAGGAGGTTGCAGCATCAAGCCACACGCGCCCCATCGTCGAAGAGCCTAGAAGCACTGATAGAACTGTGGCCCGAAACCTGGAGGCTGAGTTTAATCAAACTGAAGGAGGGGGCGAGGAGCGAACTCCGAATGACCCGCCGAACCGGAGAGTACAGGAAGGGCAGCCCAATACCCAGGACCTCACACAAATCGAGCGTCGTTTCGAGCAAAGACTCAGTTACTTCGAGTCGCTCATCGCCAAGATCCCAGGCCTGCCTCCTCCAGAGAGGACCATACCGCCGGAAAGCTACGCAGAGTCCCCCTTATCCCCGGAGATAGCTGACGCCGAACTCCCAGCTCGCTTCACTCCTCCTAGTTTCGTTCTCTATGACGGGACCACCGACCCCGAGAACCACATAGCTGATAAACACTCATTTTGTGCATTTTACTGATGTGAATCTGATCACTTTTGACCGTAGACTAAACCATTTTCTGAGAATATAGTCTTTAAAAGATTATTACATTTGGGTTGGTTTGTGGTTGTTTATGCAGATTTGACGCACAATTGAGCCGTTTACAAGATTTGACTAAGTGTCATAGGGTCAATCGATGCTAACTTGCATTGGGGAAGTAAAGAAGTGAGAAAAGACCGAAGAAAAAGTCGAATTCCCGTTCGTGACAAATTCGGCAACCCAATTACATCATCGGCGATCGCCGATTTCGCCTCCGGGTCGCCGATTTTGCATTTTCAGCCTTTTCAATACGGCACAAATTCGGCGACCCAATTACATCTTCGGCGATCGCCGATTTCGTCTCCGGGTCGCCGATTTTGCAATTTTAGCTATAATTCTTCGGCTCAACTTCGGCGACCCATTCGCATTTTCGGCGATCGCCGAACGCATTTTTTGGGTCGCCGAACGGGTTATTTTGACGGATTTTTGGCCCAAATCCCACATCTTCTCAGATTAGAAAAGGATAATTATAAATAGAAGATCCCAAGACTCAAAAACGTTCCTTTTCCCATATTTTCGAGTTTCAAGGGCCAGAGAGAGCAAAAAAACAACACAAGACTTGAAGAGCAAGATTGAAGATCAAAGACCACGGGTTTTCAGTTTTCATGTTTTTCGTTTTCTTGACTCTTTACTTGATTGTTATCATGGGATTTAGCATGATTGGCTAAATTTCTTGTGGATTCTAGGGTTTTGAAGCTTGTTGACATTCATTCAATTATTTATATAATTTGATTTTCCTTTTTCATTGATGTTTTAATTACAGCTGGGGTTTTCTTTAATTACAAGATAGTGGCCATTGATTGTAATTCGAATTGGTCATTTTTGAACCGAGAGGTCTAGATTATTGATTAAGATGCAGAGTAATTAAATTTGATAGGTCAATTGTCCGAGAGGAATTTGAATTGTTAAAGGGTTTTGAAATCTAAGGTTTTATCAAGAGTAAAAGTCTTTTTGCGCATCCGAGAGGAGTCACTAGGTCGTTTATTTCTATGTTATGGTTGAGAGTTCGAGAGGGTCGCCTGATAACAATTATGAGATTAACTCACATATTTGGAAATTAAATTGGAATTGGATTGTATAAATGATTGTTTGATAGTTCTTCAAAGTGGATTACCCTGGAATCCTAGATTCTCTTATTTTCTAAACCCTAATTTTTCATTTGTCTCCTTTTATAATTATTGCTCAGTTTTAAATACACCCAAACTTTTTATTCGGATCGTCTAAATAGTAATAAAATAACCGTGCTTTAGTGCTTGAGTGTATTTCGAATCTGCAATCTCCGTGTTTGATAAATTATAACTTGCCCTCTGTAGTGGTCTGTACACTTGCAGCTTTAGCGTGTTGAAAAATACGCTATCAAGTTTTTGGCGCCGTTGCCGGGGATTGCAAAGATCTATACTTGACACTAATTATGTTATTGCGTCACTACTTTAGACATAACTGTTTTATTTTTGTTCTTTTCTTTTTATTGTATTTTGCTGCTGGGCTGCTCACTTCTGGTGTTTTATTTCACTTAGTATATGCGAACCAGGTCAAAGGGTCCAGCACTTGAACCCATAGATCTGGAAATCGAATCCACCTGCTGAAGGAATTCCGCCAGAAGAAAGTTAGCATTCCCAATGGCCGACAATAACCAAGCAGCGCAGATAGCTGATTTGCAGAGGCAGCTGCAAGAGATGAATCTGAGACTTCAGCAGCAGCAGCCTACGGCCGCTCCTCACCAGCAGACTATTGATGAGATGTATGAGCCGATGACTGACATGCATTGTCATGCAGATTTTGGGCTGAAGGTGGACACGCCGAATTTTGAATTGAGAACTGGATTGATTCAGACCGCACAGCAAAATCAGTTTGGGGGACTACCGTCTGAGGACCCCCATGTGCATATCCAGTCATTCTTGCTGCTGTGCGACACAGTCAAGCAGAATCAAGTGCCGATAAACTACATCAGACTGCGTCTGTTCTCCTTCACATTGCGTGACAGAGCCCTCTCTTGGTATTTGTCTCTGAATCGCAGTGAGATCACTACATGGGAGGAATTGTGCAAGTTATTCCTAGTCCAATTTTTCCCGCCCAGCAAAACCATTCAACTGCAGACTAAGATCACACAGTTCAGACAGTTTGCTGGGGAGTCACTGTATGGCATGGGAGCGCTATAAGGACTTACTACGCTCCTGTCCTTGCCATGGATTTACTGAAAAGCAGCAGGTCTGTCATTTTTATGGGGGACTCGATGATGAAACTCAGAAGCACGTGAGAGCTTCAGCTGGAGGATCACTTACTGCTAGACCTCCACAAGAAGGGCTGAAACTGCTGGAAACTATGGCAAAAAGTGAGTTTAATTGGCCAGCAGACAGGAAAGATCGCAGGATAGCAGCAGTTGATGATGCTGGGGATTTAGCTGCTGAAATTAAACTGATGAGGCAGGAGGTGGCTGCATCTACAAAATCTATGGAGCAGCGCCTCTCCAAGCTGGAGAACAATATACCTCATCAGGGATTTGATCAGGGAGTTGAGATGCAGATGGAAGATGCTAACTATGTAAATCAGAGGAACTTCCAGAACAATAGGGGATATCCAGCGGGGAACATGACTTATCACCCCAACAACAGAAATCACCCTAATTTCTCCTACGCCAATCCAAACAATGCACTGCAGCCCCCACCTGGTTTCTCTGCGAACAATGGGGCTGTGAATGAGCCTAAGGAACCGAGTATGAGGGAACTTCTGACCCAGTTTATATATGTGTCTACTACTAAGACCAATAAAATTGAGGTTGATGTGGCCCAACTACAGACTGGTATGAGGGAGATGGGCAAACACATGAAGCAGATGGATACACAGATTTCCCTAATGTGCTTGGTAATCAACACACTCCTGGACAATTTCCAAGTAATACTGTTGTGAATCCAAAGGACCACTGCAACGCCATCACTACTCGCAGTGGCAAAGGATATGAGGGCCCATCTATGACCGTTGACATACCTGTGCAACCTGAAGTTGCGCAGCTTGCTCTCGTTCTTCCTGAAGAAGAACAGACTCAAAAGAGTAAGGGAGACTATCCTGAAGACAGTTCCAAATCAGCTGGTCCTATTGTTGTTCCCGTCCCACAGCGATTTGTTAAAAAGCAAAAGGAGGAGAGATACAAGAGATTTTTGGAGCATATGAAGAAGATCCACATCAACCTCCCTCTGATTGAAGTTGTGCAGGAAATTCCTGGGTACATGAAATTTCTGAAGGACATGGTTACCCAGAAGAAGCCCTTCGGCGCATTCGAGACTGTGAATTTATTTGAAGAATGCAGCGCCATCATTCAGAAGAACATGCCGGTAAAAAGGGCTGATCCGGGCTATTTTTCTATCACCTGCGTGATTGGAGGGCAGACCTTTGAGAAGGTGCTATGCGATTCAGGGGCCAGCATCAATCTGATGCCCTTATCTATTTTTAATAGATTGAGGATCGGGGACGTCAAACCATCCACCATCAGACTCCAGATGACTGATAGGTCGGTGAACTACCCAAAAGGGGTAGCAGAGAATGCGCTAGTGAAGGTAGGGGAATTTATTTTCCCAGCTGATTTTGTGGTCCTAGACATGGCAGAGGACCGAAATATTCCACTCATCCTTGGGAGACCCTTCCTCAACACTGTTGATGCACTGATAGACATCAAAAAGGGGGAGCTTATGTTGGGAAATTTGGCTAAGTTTCCTTTCCCCAGTAGCTACTTGTTTAGATCCTAGTTTTGGTGTTTTGGTGGATCAAATCCTAAGTCCTACCAGCGTCAGTTTTGTCTCTAGAATAGCTCTAGTCTCAAATGTAAAGTCCTGTTTAGGTCTTTTGAGTTGTAAGTCGTAGCTGATCAAGACTCATGCTGGCTACTGTTCACCAGCATGAGATGTGCTTACCAGTTGAGAGAAGTCTCACCAGCAAAAGTGACTGACAAAGACTCATGCTGACACTGTTCATCAGCATGGAGTAGAGCTATTGACTGGTTACTGTTCACCAGTTGGGAAGATTTCACCAGCAGGAGGCTGAGAAATCTTACCAGCAGAATATGTGTTCTGGCTGACACTATTCACCAGCGGTGAAGCCACCAGTCATGGGAGATTCCAAGAAAGGGTTAACATCAGACATATTGGTAGACTTAGATTGTGCCAGCGTAAGTCACCAGCAGAGACTGTCAGCACAAGATCACCAGAATGATCTACCAGTCGGATGTTACCAGCAGAATTCAAGATTCACTCTCCCAGTATCTTAGAGACAAAAAGAAGATTCGTCTGAGGAATAAACTGACAAAGTATGACTTTAAGGAAGGATACCTTAAAGTCTATCAGTTCAAGACACCAGTTCCGATTCCTCGTACTGACGAATAGAGCCGTTCTGACACAAAGAGATCTGTGTCAGATAAAGTGGACAAAAGCATGGCGCTTTCCGGAAATTCCTACCTGCCGCCGTCAGAAGGACATGCGACGACAGAGACTTTTCCGGATGAGTCCAAATGGCTAGAAATTTGAATGGGATCCTGCGTCTATAAATAGGTCGGAGCTACCAACATTTAAGAGGCTTGCACGCTTGATCCATCAACATTCAATACTCTTCACCTACCGAAAGACTGAAATTTATTACGCTCAAGCAAGTAAAAGCATACAACTTTCGAGGCCTTTCTAAAGGCTATCCGTGTGTTGATTTATTCAAACACGAGACTTCAAGCTTCCAGCTTGTAAGTTACAGATCTCCTTGGTGTTCTTTCTCTTCCGAGGAAGTTCACAGCAGCTCTTGTGCCAACCAACACTTGAGTTATTACGGGCAGTTTGCCGCATTGAGAAGACTCGTTCTTGGGAGAACTCAACACCCAACCAGTCAGAGGAGGAGGTTGAAGTGACGTGCTCGCACTCCATCCATCTGACAAGAGCTGAAGAAGGACAAGGACCGGGAGCGGTTGATCCAGTGGACTGGTAGACGGGGCATCTACCAGCTGGAGATAGATCGTAGGACTCTTTGTACCTGATTGCTCTTATAGTGAATTTCCAGTGAGTCGACTGGAGAGTGGACGTAGATCAGTTGATCGAACCACTATAAAAATCCTTTTGTCTTTATCAGCTTTCTGCATTTTCATACTGATTTGAAACCCAGCACTCAAGTGCTGGTGTATATCTGAAAACTGATATAACTGTGCAAACAAGGCTAAGATATTCTAAGTCTTGAGCTACCAGCTGACCAGCCAGTCGCCAGTCAGCTGAGTACTCATAGTGCCAGTTGACTTACCAGCTGACAAGGTCCCAGTCAGCTGAGTAACCAGCAGAGCGCAAGAAACGAACTAACACATTTTCCGCTGCCAAGTTATACCCTGATAAACCGGGACCAACAGCTTACTTTAAGGGTAAATGATGAGAAGATCACCTTCTCCATCTACAAAGCCATGGAGCGACATGATTCTGATGAATGCTATGAAGAGTGTGACATGGTTCAGGTTTTGTATCCTTATGACCCTTCTATTATTTCTTCTGATTCTTTAGATTATGGGGTCCAAAATTCTGTTTATTCCTGTGATGATCTATATGATGTTTGTGATGAGCTGCTAGAGTCTGTTCTAGCATTCGATGGTGCAGGTGAAAAGAATAAGATGGAGAGCGCAAATTTTCTGAAATTAAGGAGCGAGGAGGAAGAAGAGGAAACTCGCAAGAAAGCTCTGCAGTAGGAGGAGAAGAAGGAGCCCCCAGTGCTGGAATTAAAACCCCTACCGGACCATCTGAGGTATGCCTACTTAGGCGAAAATGACACATATCTGGTAATAGTATATGCCACTTTGTCTACTAGTCAATTGGATAGATTACTGCGGGTTTTGAGAGACCACCAATCTGCTATTGGGTGGTCGCTATCTGACATAAAGGGTATTAGCCCTTTTATTAGTATGCACATGATTTTACTTGAAGACGGATACAAGCCCTAAGGTGCAACCACAACGAAGGCTAAATCCCATCATGCAGGAAGTGGTGCGGAAGGAGGTCATGAAGCTTTTGGATGCTGGCATGATCTATGCCATTTCAGATAGTGAATGGGTGAGCCCCACCCAAGTGGTGGCCAAAAAAGGGGGAACAACTGTCATTAAAGACGAAAGTAGTCAAGAGATTGCTCACAGGCCTGTCACAGGCTGGAGGATGTGCATCGACTACAGAGCACTTAACAGTGCTACACGTAAGGACCACTTTCCCTTGCCTTTTATTGATCAGATGCTGGATAGGTTAGCGGGTTATGAGTTTTATTGTTTCTTAGATGGTTATTCTGGATATAACCAAATAGTGATAGCCCCCGAGGACCAGCATAAGTCTGCTTTTACATGTCCATACGGTATATTTGCTTACAGACGCATGTCATTCGGTTTATGTAATGCTCCTGCTACATTTCAAAGATGCATGATGTCAATTTTTAATGGACTTGTAGAGAATATTATGGAAGTGTTTATGGATGATTTTTCTGTGTTTGGTAATTCATTTGATAACTGTTTAGAAAACCTGATCACTGTCCTGCAGTGCTGTAAAGAAACTAACCTTGTTTTAAATTGGGAAATTGCCATTTCATGGTACGAGAGGGCATAGTCCTCGGTCACAAAGTTTCTGTTGCAGGTTTGGAAGTGGATCGCGCCAAAATTGTGGCGATCTAAATGCTGCCACCGCCCACCAACGAGAAGTCAGTAAGGAGTTTCCTGGGTCACGCAGGCTTCTACAAGAGGTTGAATAAGGGAGTTTTCTAAAATCTCTAAACCTCTTAGTGCCTTACTCATGAAAGATGCAAAGTTCGTATTTGATGAAAATTGTTTGCAGTCTTTCGAGAAACTGAAGCTGGCCCTGACGACTGCCCCAGTTCTCATTTCTCCAGACTGGTCCGAGCCGTTCGTATTGATGTGCGACGCCAGTGATACAACAGTTGGAGCTGCTCTGGGGCAGACAAGGAACAAAATCTTCTGGGTGATTCACTACGCCAGCAAAACCTTGGATGAAGCTCAGGTGAACTACACCACTACTAAGAAAGAGCTACTGGCAGTAGTCTTCGCCTTCGACAAGTTCCGGCATATCTGGTTGGGGCAAAGACGGTGGTTTATATGGATCATGATGCGATTCGTTACCTGTTTGCGAAGAAGGAGGCAAAGCCGAGACTGATCCGGTGGATCCTACTACTGCAGGAATTTGACATGGAAATCAAGGACCGGAAAGACTGTGAGAATGTGGTAGCAGACCACTTGTCAATGCTGGAGAATCCGGTAGAGGGAGATGACCCGAAGATCCAGATTACTGAAGTGTTTCCAGATGAGCAGCTGCTTGCTGTGCAGGAGGTAGATCCATGGTATATGGATCTTGTGAATTTCTTGGTTGCGGGTGTTCTTTCACCTGATCTGACCTCTCATCAGAAGAGGAAGTTCTTGTATGACTGCAAGTTTTATTATTGGGATGAACCATTCCTCTACCGACGATGTGCTGACATGGTGATCCGACGATGTATCGGAATGCAGGAGAGGGAGAAGATAATGGGGGACTGTCATTTATCCCCCTACGGAGGCCACTGTGCGGCAAATAAGACAACCGTAAAAATCCTCACCAGTGGATTTTACTGGCCCACTATTTACCGCGACTGTCAAAGATTCGTGGCCAAATGCGATAGGTGTCGGAGGATGGGGAACATCTCAAAGAAGGATGAGATGCCACAGAAGTTCATGCTGAAAATAGAGCCCTTCGACGTTTGGTGTATTGATTTCATGGGACCATTCCCTAAGTCCCATGGATATCAATACATTCTTTTAGCTGTGGATTATGTGACCCGGTGGGTAGAGGCTATCCCCACTGTGACCAACGATTCCAAAGTGGTGCTGAGGTTCTTACAAAAGAATATTCTGACCCGTTTCAGGGCACCGCGTGCACTACTGAGTGACGGAGGGTCAAATTTAAAAAACAGATGGCTGGGGAGTTTATTGGCAAAGTATGGAGTTCAGCATAAGGTCACATCTCCATATCACCCCCAAGCCAACGGGCAAGCGGAATTGGCGAATCGGGAGATAAAACAGATCCTAGAAAAATCTGTTGTTTCTAGGAAAGACTGGGCCACTCGTCTGGATGATGCTCTGTGGGCTTACAGGACTGCTTTCAATACTCCAATTGGTATGTCGCCTTACCAATTGGTGTTTGGAAAGGCATGCCACCTACCAGTGGAATTGGAGCACAAGGCGTACTTGGCAGTCAAGAAAATCAATTGGGACCTGAAGACTGCGTCTGAGCAGCGGTGTCTGCAATTGACTGAACTAGAGGAGTTCCAGGCTGAGGCATATGAGAGCTCCAGATTGTACAAGGAGCGCGCCAAGAGGTTCCACGACCAGCTATTTGCAGCCGCAGTTTCAATTCGGGGGATCAGGTACTTGTTTTTAACTCTCGACTTCGACTATTTCCTGGTAAACTTAAGTCTAGATGGTCTGGCCCTTATATCATTGAAAAAGTTAATTCTAATGGCACACTAGACTTGATAGGATCTGATGGCACACACTTCACCGTTAATGGTCATAGGGTGAAAACTTATCTGCAATCTGAATCTGTGTCTGCCATCTGTGAACTTTATCTATCTGACCCATAGAGTGTTTCTGAGTTGTCTAGCTACAGACGTTAAATAAAGCGCTTGTTGGGAGTAGGGGTGTCAATTTTTTATCCGATCCGATAATCCGACACGAATCCGCACGATAATAACGGATATGGATTGAGGCTTATCGGATATGGATCCTTATCGGATCGACACGATAAGGACACGAAAATTTCGGATCGGATTCTGATTAGATACGGATCGGATACGGATATCCGATAATAAATTAATAAAAACTATTTATTTTTTAAATATAATAATTAATTAATTGATTTTGATATATTAATATAGATTTAAAGTTCTTTCAAAAACTCAAATTTTTAGATTCTTCATTGTTCGTGTCCCATTATTAATTCACCACTAAAAAATGTATTTATTTATCTATTTATTATATTTTAATATTTATTTTCTTCTACTATCAAAATTTAATAACTTTCTTTTTTTTCTCAACTTCAAGTTTTCAATTAAGTTGTATCAACAACGAATTAACTAAAAGGTGGGATCTTAAATTTTAATGTTGATGAAAGTATTGTAGATTCTCATTAATTGTCTCAACCCTTTCAATTTCACCATGATAGATTAAAAGCATTTATTATAATTTATTTTATTTGTTATAAATCTTAAAGTTCTAATTAATATTTTTCTCCCTCAAAATTATAAGTGAAGTATTGACGACTAAGGTGAAGGATTGATCAGTATTTAGAAATGAACATGTTTGATCACTAGAATTGGAATTTAAGATTTATGTATGTATCTTCGGATATATGATTGAGGATTTTAGTTTCAAATGAAGTTGCAGTTTTCTTTATTTATCAAACACATTATTTGAACAATCAAATATGAATATTTTGTATTATCTTATCAAATTTTTATTGGATTATAATTGTGTTTATTGAATTGAATTCTTATTGAATTAATCCGATTTGGATTCTTATCGGATCTTTATCGGGTTGGATACATAACGGATTATTCGGATTGGATACTTATTGGATCCTTAACGGATACGGATCGGATTCGTGCGGATACGGATTTGAGCTTAACGGATCGGATATGGATACGGATTTTGATTTTTCTTAATGGATCGGATATGGATTTGACCTTAACGGATCGGATCAATAATGGATTGACACGATAAGGATCCGATCCGCACGAATTGTCATCCCTAGTTGGGAGGCAACCCAACCTTTATTTGAGTTTTATTGCACTGTTTAAGCATGTTGGCTTTGTTATTACTCCATTTTTTCCACATTATGCGTTCACGTTTGGTAGTTGAGTTAATGGGTGCAGATGAGGAGTTCGAAACGCAAGGAATTGCCGGAAGAAACAAAAACGGCGACCCAACTACACTTTCGGCGATCGCCGATTGTGAATCTTGGGTCGCCGAGTTCGTCGTCAAAGTTATACAGGTTCGAAGCAATTTCGGCGACCCAAAAATGATTTTGACAATCGCTGATTTTGTTGGTTTAGTCGCCGAAATTGCAATTTTTTTATTTTAGCTTCGGCACAAAAATCGACGACCCATTTACATTTTCGACAATTGCCGAAAATGTAAACGGGTCGCCGAATCCGCTTTTTCCAGAAAATGTTTCGAATCAATTTCGGCGACTCAACTACAAAATCGGCGATCGCCGAAATTGCAAAAACAATGAATTTTAAACTCTGAATCTCCTCATTCCACACAACTTTTCAACACATTTTCTATAAATTCAAAACCCACGAACCTTCTCTCTAAAAATTCGAACTCACCCTACCATATATCACAAATTCCTCTTGCACACTACTCTCCCACATCATTAGGAAGATTCCCATCCGAGTGGTTCGAACGATTTCGCCCAAAAAGTCACTAACACCCAATCTCTAGGTTTTGTTCATTTGGTTCAATTTTTCTTCAATTTTTAGGTAATTCTTCCTCCTTTCGCGTGTTTATTGTTGTTTCTAGGGCTAATATATAGTTGTATTCACGATTTCAGTACTGCATTGCATGTGGATAGCCTTGGATTGAGTTATGCATTATGTTTTAGTTTGGGGGATTTGGGTGATTATTGTTCTCGATAGCATGTTTGAGTATATTTATGGTTTTGCTGCATTGTTTTAGTAATTTTAGGGATTGAGTTTGATTTGGGGGTTTTGTATTCATTATAGTGAATTATGTTCGTCTAGAACTTGGATTTTTGGGAAGTTGAATTGAAAGTCCTATCACTGCATATACTCATACTTGCTTGAGTTTTAGGGGTTCACTTGGGAACATTGGAATGTTGATGAATGTGGAAAATGTAGGGTGATCATGCATACATAGTTAGTTAAAATATGGAGTTGTTGCTTTACTTGTAAGTTTAGTTTATTTTA